>APFE030207669.1:0-35093 GCA_000404065.3 Pinus taeda
CTCAATGTGCTCCATTATTGAACCCTTTTGTTTGAGACTTATCAATTGGCTAAAAAAGTGTTGCTTTTTGTATCCTCATAATGTGCTGTCAATTATTCCGTAAAAATTTCCCTAGTGATAATTTGTTTACGAGAGAAAAGCCATTGATACCATACAAACTGATTTGGTTCCTAATATAAAGTTGCAATAAGTACCTTTTGTGTGTTTTGCACATTATTGAGATCGAAAAATTGCTCCATCTGTAATATCCATGCTGCGGGATCCTTGCCATCAAACTTCCTCATATCAATTTTTGGAATATGGTGGGTCTTCGATCCCACATTAGAGTCTATGGAATCATGATTAAAATTTATTTTGTTCTCATCATGAGTTTCCTTTACTACCCTTTCACCCTTAGTGACCATTTCTTGTAGTAGCTTATTCATATTTATCTTCAATTCGTCCATATTTGTCTTCAAATCTGCCTTCAAATTGCCCATGTCTGTCTTCAAATCTGCCTTCCAATAATCCATATTAGCTTCCATGCCATGCATCTTAGCTTCCACGCCATTTATCTTAGATTCCATGCCATTTATCTTAGCTTCTGCTAGCTTTTCTGAGGTTGACATTTTTTGCACTTGGTCTTGTAATTTTGATATATCATGTAGCATTTCTTCCTCTTCTTCATGAGTCATGCTAGAGATTTCAGGTTCCTTACTAGGTGTTTGCATTCTCTTTCCTCGGGGCATCAATTATCGATAATCATGCTCTACTAGCTCTTTGAATTCCTTCAAAATAAATTTTCAAACCAATCTTAAGCAAAAATTTAAAAGAATCTACACACCTTTTTTTTCTTTGTAGGAGCTTGATATTGCCTCTGATGTATCTCTGTACTTTCAGAACATCCAGTTTTGAATTTGCAACCTCTGGTAGCCCTCTGTGTCCTCTTTCCAATGCCACCAATATGATCCAAATTGGATTCTCTAAGGAAGAGTTATGCGAAATCTCCCACAATGACTTGATTATAGACTAATTCAGTAGAGCGAACTTGTACGACGTGCCACGAGTCATTGTTTTGACCTTTAGCTCTGAAAATAATATAGAAGAAACTGCAGTCTTTCCTCTTTCTATACCTTCTTACCAAATTTCAATCCCATTCTCATAGTAAAAGTTATGACGAGTTTCCCTGGGTCACCTATTTGGAATGTAATTCAAGAGTCTACAAAAAACCAACTTCCTCAGATCATATCTCCGCACGTATAGAGTAAAAATCTCTTAAATTCGGGTTCGAGATTTAGCAGGATGTGTTCTCAAATGGTTTTTTTTTCAACTTCTGAAACATCGCAGAAAACAAGTTATAGGGAAAATGCCATGATGACCTCTTTGGAGCAGCGAAACCCTAGAATCCAAAGCTCTAATACCGAATGTTATGAAACCAGCTCAAGAAAAGATAGAAAAGATAGATCAATGCCTTAGAATTCAACCTCTTCGAGGGGGCAACCTCCTTTACATTACATAAATGAACAATTCATGGATGATACAAATGAAAAGACCTCCTTTCTATATATAGGAGTCTAAGGGGTCATAACATAAATCAGAGCCTACATAACAATAATAATGTAAGGGCACAATAATAACAGTAGTGGGCTTCTATGGGGCACAATAGTAACAATATGGGCACTGCATGGGTACATCAATATAATAAGGGGTATAACTCAATAGTAATGGGGTAATCACTAGTATTATAGGAACCCAACAGGTGTGTATCATGTGCATAACCAAGTCGTAATTAGAAAATACCTATGAGTTAAGGTGTTGGTACGTGAATTTCAAAACCATTAATTTCAGTCATGTTCCTAGAGCCCAAAATAATCACGTGGATACCACTACAAATAACATTCTATATTGGTACTTATCACATGTATACCACAAAAGATAATCATCAAACACAATACATGGAAAACCATCATCATCATATAAAAATGCATAATCATATTATGTATGACATAAAACATATAAGTGTTTGGAGTCCACCACTCTATAAACATCCAACACACCCATAGGATACTGGGGGGGCACATAGGCCCCTACTTCTCCTTATAATCCTTTGGAGGATCTCATGCAAAATTAGTCCGAGATGCTTGAATCCCTTTTTCGAGCACTCGGAACACAATGGCACTCCACAAAATCCTCTTTCTTGGGGGAATCATTCCCACCTTTGCATACTTGATTAGTCCCCTCCATCACATATTCTTGCGGAAAGTTTCCCATGCTTGGGGGCATGATGGTTTTCCGCTAACCATCTTCTCAATTAAGTCTCGGCCTAGATCCCACCAAATCTAGGTATGGTCGATTATCCTCCCATTCCTTGGATAGTTTGTCAAACTGGCCTCTCCGACGAGCCATACGCACATCACATATCATAGACGTTTGATACCATATCTTCAAATATTCTACTCTATGTCCACACAGTCCCCATGTTTGACTTCATGGGTGACGATGATTCTAAACCTCCTTTAGTAGTTCATTCTCATTTTCCTCTTCCCCTAATTCTCCACCAGGAACCATTGTTCCAAGAAGCATTAAGGCGATATTTAGACAAGTAAGGGCACTTGCTTGAAAGTTGTAGATCCTGATTCCAATGGTCGGTTTTTCCACTACGATCTCCACAAGATTTAGGGCCTTCTCCTCTTGTCAAATTGGAGGGAAAATACCCTTTTATAGGGAAACCCACAGTTTTTCTATCGCACATTGCAATCAGACCATAGCTCCATTTTAAGAACCTTCAACACCATTGGAAATATCTCATATAGTAATCTAATGGGTTTTTCTCATTTTTTGATGATTTGACACTTTACTTAGAAGCCATTTTTCCAAGAAGGCTCACTTCGTCGCCTCTCAAAATCGCATTTCTTCAGATGCGACATTTGTACTTTGGAGACCACCTTCCATTAGTGCTTTTTGTCTCATGTATCGATTTTTGTCATGAGTAACCATCATTTACTAATGCTTTCATGGTCCCCACTGAGCCTATTCTGTGTCGAAGCATCATACAGTCACCCTTGTTCAAAGCATTTGCAGTGTGTCACCTTTTCATCCATGGAGTCTGTTTCATGTCACATTATATCATGTCGCATTATTCCATCCATTTTTGCATATCGTGCATCCTTTGTTTCCCATTTTGGCTTCTAATCATACTCTCCGCCATACCCTCTAGATTCGAATCAGTCGCTGCCAGGCCAACCACGCACTTTATGCTCTAACAAGGGAAGTCATCTATTTGTCCCTTACCCCATTTTTTCCACTATCCCTCGAGTCAGTCCATCATCCACAATACTTTTTTCCCTCGTGCCTTAATTGAGGATCCTCATCGCCTCACTTATTATGGGCCCTATTCTGTCGACATCAACTCCTTTATTCCAGAAGAACGACCTAGAGTGTAGTGTATCTTGGTTCCATATTTCACTCTCGTTCGATGCCCCAAACAAGCAAAGGGACTCATCATTTTCCTTTGACTTGATTGTTCATGTTCATGATTCATACACTTGATAGTCCAATAATGCAACAAATTGTACCAGTGATTCCCGAGTGTGGATGAGATGTTTCAGACCTCATGAGGGGGTGGCACTTTAGGTAACTCCCCACATGCCTGGATGCATTCATATTATGCTACAACATTAGATGAAATTCCATAGATTTGATGGGTTTGGTTCTTGTTCAACAGGGCTTCTTCAGTTGTTCTACCCTCCCTCCCACCCATTTTTTGAGGGAAGGGTCATTATATCTCATGTACTCAGATGATATTGTATTCACTCACGTCTCATGTTTTTTTATTTCCAAGTGCATTATGTATATGAGACACATTGTATTATTTTCTGGCTCAATTATGCCAATGTGTCATGTACCATTCAACATGTACTTCATTACTTATTTTTATGTTTCTTGGTGCATCATTATTCTTGTACTAAGTTATATCAATGGGTATAGGTATGCCTTCCCTGCCTCACTGAGATCTGGTACCACAACATAAAAGGAGAATTGCATTGGTCTCCCCCCCATCCTTATCCTCTTTCGCTTCAACTATATTGCTCTCTCTCTCTCTCTCTCTCTCTCTCTCTCTCTCTCTCTCTGACTCAACTTTGTTGTCTATTGATTGTGTCTTTACAACGTACTTCGGTCATACGTTTTTCTCCTAACACTTGTACGTTGGGGGGGAATCTATTATCACCAAAAAAATGATCATCTAGCCTAATTTGCTAGATGGATCTAAGTACACCATGTAAGTCCAATTTTACCATAGTAAAATTGATTTCACTATGAAAAATTACTTAATAAACCACATTTGTTAAGTAATTTATAATTAAAACCATGAATAATAATTAAATAAATAACTATTTATTTAATTTTCTTCTATGAATAATTAATCAAACCATTGATTAATTAATATTCCTTGTCATATTTGACCTGGATATGAAACATCAACAAAAAAATTATTAATTATCTTATTTTTCTCTAAGAATAATTAATTATTATTCCTTGTCAAGTTTGACTAAATCCATCAGGAATAATTAAATAAATCATTATTTGTTTATTATTCCTTAACAAATTTCTTGAGATAATAAATAAATCATTTATTTATTTATTATTTCTAAATAAAAGCTTAAATACTTTTTCCCTCCTAACCAAAGATAATAAAACATTCCAAGTGGTTAGTCCAAGAATGGGGTTAGTAATATTTTGTTTAGCTCATTATTCGAGGATAACTCAATATTTTATTATAAATAGAAGGGTTATCCATTGATTATTTAATTATGATTATTTTCATTGTTGCTCTCACTCTTGTAACTCTGATTATTATCACTATCGCACACCATTTTTTTCCATTTTGAGTTCCCATTGAGCTCAAACATTTCATTTGTTGGGTTTACACATTATAGAGGAGAGAGACTCTACACAAGCTGAAGATGTTTGAGGATAGTCAAGAACCCATCCGATAGAAGGGGACTAGTAGCATTTATTTGTTCCTTTCATAGGTGTTATAATAAAATCTATTCTTTGCATATTTGGTTTCCATTGGATTATTGGAGTTATTATTACTCTTTCATTTTTTTGTTTAATTATGATTGCGGCATAGATCAAGACTTTGGCGAGTTTTGTTTCTTTTAGTTGTTGCAGATCTACAATGTTTAGCAGCCATTTATATCATTGAGACTGTTTGTCATCCACAATCTTAGGTGATTTCTTTTTGTACACCTTTGAGAAGAAAAAACTATAACAAGATTAACGAATCTTGATAGAAATATAAAAACAAATCGAACTCATTGGAGCAATCCAATTTCTCAAAGCCAAATAGTAATATGAGAAATCATTCAATTAAAAGGGTCCCCATAATCAGAATTAAGTGAATAATGGAAGGTTGTATTTTTACAACAGCAATGGTGACACATTGGAAGAACGAGTATCTCTAGTATAATATTAATGAAACTCTAAAAGAAGATGAACAAGGTTGAATAAAATCAAATTGTCAAAATTTAGACTCAATGAAATTTCTGAAAAAGTCAAAACAAAGTTTAATCATTTTGAACGTCTCTTGTAATGATCATAAGAACAATACCATGTTTAAAACAACCATTAATTAATCATAGCTTTAACTAAAGAACATGGAATTATGATTAAGTTTAGTGAAATGATAAACTCTCATTTCCATAGGTAGAGTCACTATTGTCAGCAGGCATCTATAACCTCGAGAGGGTTACCTTTTAATCCAAGGAAATGTCAGTATCCAATCTATTGTTTAGCATCACTTGAGGAATTGTATTACATTTAGTTATTTTGAAAGCCATTGTCTTGGCTTAATGACCATATATTGACAATACCATTCACAAGCATTAATAGTCATGACCAAGATGGCTCGCGATGAGGCCTCTTGTCTTAAAATGAATTGTTGTAAACCATTATCCTAGCTTAGTCACCACATGTGATAATGTCATAACAATCAAAGCCCATGATCGTGGTAGGCAGGCTCTTTTAGGAAACACCCTATCTTTCAGACATTTTTATAATTTTTAATTACACTATGATGATTTGTGTTAATAGATGCGGAGACAAATCAATCCTTAAGAGATACGATGACATGGAAAAGTTATAGAATACTAAACTTATCTTTTTCTTTTTGTCACTTTAGTAGCTATTTTAGGATACAACATGTTGCAAAGTCGATTTCTCTTATGTGTATTAAGGTAAGAGAACATCCAAATGATAATAAAATACAAAGAAAATCGTATTTTGAATGTGAGTTTGAAAGATAGAAGTTTAATGTTCTTCCTATTATTCTTCCTTTTACTAATGAATTTCATTAGATAAGAGTAAGAATTTCCCAAGTGTTAAACCAAAGTTGGGTTAAAAAACTCTTTAAAAAGGATTGGTAATATTACTTAAAACAATATGAGGAAAAGGTAAAATTGGCACTCAAGGAATTGTAGAAGATAGAAGTGAGATGTTATTAATACAAACCCAAATTCAAGAGCGAAGAGAAACTAGCAAAACCCAAAATTAATTAACCACAAAAATAAAATCATAAGGTAAACAATAATCAACTTAAACAAGTAAAAAGAATGATCATGACATAAGAAATTACATTTCTTGCTAAGAAGAATGCCAAGCATATTAATGTTGTCTTGCTTAGTGGGTCTATTATTCATTAAAATGGGTTTTCTAATCTAATCAAAGTTGCGATACAAATTTACTTATAAAAATTCGAACATGTTTTATTTACTTTTATAAGGTCATCTTCCAAATAAAACATATAAGTTCATAATTATTTTTCCATAATAAAGGAAAGCTTTGAAAATGAGAAATAAAATCGCCCTGAATGCATTCTGAAAAAAATCCACATTAAAATTTTCACAACTTCTTTCTTAGTACAGGTTGGTCTCCCAAATTATTCCAAAGAAAACCTGCAAGAAGACAAACAAACATAAGGAAGAAAAACTAAAGAAGAAAATAACAAACTGAAATAAAACACACAAGAAGATGATAATGAAGATATAAATGTGTACATGGAAGAATTTGATTATAGTTTTACCCGAAGAATCTTCATCTTCTCCCATTTATTAATGAAAGTTCACCTAATCCTAATCATAATGCAATTACGCTTACAAAAAGGTAGAAATGGGAATTATAATTGAGTTAGCAACCTAGAATATGAGGTTAAAAATTGTAAATGATAATGATCAAATACAAAGCTTCACGAATGATAACCCATTATAAGTAATATGATAACGGAGTGAATGATAAAAAACTCATTCCTATTCAATAAAATAACATAACTGCTTTATTTTAGAAAAAAATAAAACAAACAAAACAATACTTAATTTCTTCCTACTCAAACTCTTTTGGAGGAAAATGAATAGGTATAGTCATATTTCCAATGTAACCAAGCAAGTTTTGTATTCCTTGTAGAAATATACACTTCATATCTTAGGAAAATAAAAATATCAATAATTAAACTATGTAAAAAAAACCCTAGAGTTATTATGCATATTAATTTCTAAAAATGAAAATAGAAGAAATTTAAAATAAGAAAATTTTATGGTAAAAGAATTTTCTAATTGAAAATAAAATCTATCATAATATGTACAATCTAAAGAGTTAGAGATATTACCTTTAAGGATCCACCAAGGTCTTTTTTTTTAAATATACAATATGGGAAGTATTAACATCAATTGTTTCTAAGAATTTACAAACACTATATTTTTACCTCATGAGACATTGACTGTCATAATGAAGAGAAAAAGCAGGAAGATCATTAAAGGTATTTATTATATATACATTAAAATCAACGCAACTGACAAACCCATGATTAACTACAAGAGTAAGATGATTGTTAGATGATTGCGACAAGCCTTCGACATAACAAGTATCGTATAAAATATTGTCATAATTCATATCAAAAACTTATAATGATAGTTGATGATCCAAATAAAGATAGAAGGAAAGAGGTTTGTGCTTAGAAATTGAATCAAATGATCGAAACCCGTGATTGTTAAAGATCACATCCTTTTCCAATGATTTATGATAACCTTGAACATTGTGAAAAGGATGTGTAGAGGTTTCCGAACTGATATTAATAAGTTTATGATCATTTCAAGATACTCCTTGAATTTCATGATATAATTCATTCCTAAGATTTGAACTAGTAAATATTCCAACAACTTGACACATACAACAATTATGATACCCAAAAATCAAATCATCAATTTGAATTTCACTTGGTAATTTGTTAAATAGTTCCAAGTCTAATAATGTGTTATTTGTCGACAAAATATGATCTAGATTATTTTCAGAAGATGAATTATTATTATGATTATTCGTTAAATCCTAATATTCCGTATAATTTTATTAAACATGACTCATTATCACAAACATTACGACGCACCATATAAACACTTTGAGATGTAAGATTTTCTCCCAATGTTGATGGTTGAGGAGGATTACAACTTTCATTTAAAAGTTCAATAGGATAAGTTTTAGAATAAAGATTTACTGATGGTGATTCCTCTTTATTTTCACTACAAGTTCTTATATTATGTTTTTGAACACTAGAGATAAATTTCTCAATTAAAACTTACTTAGGGATTAAATCGTTGTGACGACATATGTAACATAATAACATAACTCTATAAGAAAATTCGCTAGCAGTTTCATTGTCAAATATTGTCAAGTTATCAAATTCTAGGCACAATTTCTCATAATTAATTGTGGTGAGCATAAAATAATATCTACATGAAATGGTTCCAAGAATGAATACACTTAGTTCGTAGCATCTTGTACCACTCATGAATCCTTCCTTGTAGCATGAGAGTAAATAACGTACAAATTTCATTTTCATTAGTGATGTTGAAACATTTGCATTTGTGTATAAATTGATTAACATTATCTAAAGCAGAAATAGTGTTGCTATCACCCATATTGCAATTCATATATGGATTCAATTTGTTTCTGTGACATACCTCTAGTAGGCTTGCGTTAGCTAAAAGCATGGCCGAAACTAGGTGCATCTACGAGCCATGGCTAGATAAAAATGTTAAAACAAGACTTCACATAGATGAACTATCTTAGGGCCTCCTTCTAGCACCAAAAATATTGATCGAAAAAAATAGCCTATTCAAAATTTTAAGGATACCACCTGGTTAGGATCTGTAACTTAGATTTGTATCAGTTGAATGGTGGGTCCAACTGGTTCTATTGGGTCCACTTTACCTTTCTTTATATATTTGTTGTCTTATAATATCTCTATTATCTCACCAATAGACAAAGAGAAATGAAGATGACTCTTGCTGCTAGCTTGGTAAGAAAGTAATCCCTTAAGCTGATTTGGGGCTCAGCCAAACCACTTCTAATGCTTTGCCTCTTTAATAAGAGTAATTAAAGAAATGCGATCTTTAAATTAAATGCAGATATAACTCTATATTACCTAAGACTATCTTGATTGGATGAATGATTAGTCCTCCATGCAACCAACAACAAGAATAATAATAATTGGGATTTTAGTATGAAAATCTTATGATGAATATATGGTTAAAGAAATAGTTCATTTAAATGAAATTGTAATTAATTATCATGATATGTTTAAGAGATCAATTAATCATAACTATTGAATCACCAACATTAGGAAGTAGTTCACATAATGTTAATGAAGACAAAAATTGATGAACCAATAGCATTAGGAATTAGTTCACATAACGTTACTAGTTATTAAAATAGGATAAGATAGCATATTTTTGAGTAAATCATTACTTAGAAGTCTGATCTTAATAAGTAATGACAAGAGATAAATGATAAAATATTTATATACTGAAGATAAGATAGCTAATATATAGTATAAGAATCAATATTTATAGTAGTACACAATATAAATTCTATAGACAAAATTTTTCTACCAAAAAGGAATGCAATTTGTTATTAAAAATACTAGTATGTCTATACAAACTAATCAACCCTCCTCTCCTATTCAATGAAAGATTTGATTCTCAACAAGCCTCGTCCAAGTTATAAACACTACTGATAGAAACAAGAGTTACAATAATGCAAACCCTTCTCCTCTTTACACAACTCAAAATTGAAAGAGACCAAACCCAAATCACATACATCACAAATATGTGAAAAAATATCCTCTTCTAATAATGCCTCTCTATTCTATTATCTACTCTATATCATGCATTTCCCCCCTATCGCTATTGAGGAGATTGTATTTATAACTTCAGATCCATGTATCTCTCAACAGCTAAGATAATAAAAGAAATTAAATCAGGTGGTTTTTTATTCTGTTGATCACAAGCGAAATGTAGATCGCCTCTATTTGATAAAGTGCCCAGTTTAGCTTACTTTTGAGTTCGATTTATTTTCTATTGATAACGACTAAGAAATTTATCCAACAAGATCACGGTATTCATGGTATTAGTCCTTTTTTAAGATTTTGTTTTAACTTCCTTTGTTTATTTTGGTTTGGATCTGAACACATGGTTAATTAGTTTTTGATCAAAAGATCTATTCGATTCAGCCCAGGCATTTCCCTGTAATAGAGAAATCGAAATTAGCCATTTAAAATGATGGAAAACTCAATACGCATATGACTTTTCCTTATGACCTAAGCCCTTATAATTTTAATTCAGTGGATATAACAGTGGTCAAAGGAGCATACACATGGAAAGGACTGAGTGGTATCATAGGTAATTCCATCAAAAAGTTTTACAATGCACACAAGCAAAAAATATCAGATCTCCAATATCGGATGTGAGTGGGTTATTGGAATTCAAAAGTTGGAGGAGTATGATTATCGGAGATTAGAGGGATATGTTGTATCGGGATATCAGTGAAGTGTCATAACGGAATATCCGTGGGATATGAATATCAAAATATCAGCAGGATATGAATATCAGAGTTTTTTAAATGTGTCTCAGTGGAAAATATATGATTGTTGATACCGGGGAACATAGGTTAATTGGTTTTTGGTTTATTTCGCCATCCTATCCAAGTTAATTCATGGGGTTTTTTGAATCCACCTGTGATATAAACACGGAACACATGCAGGATCATCCAATATCTATAAGTTTTTAGGTTCTGATATGTTACAACCACTTTACCAAAAGACCACATCTGCTTTATAATATAAGCCAAAGACACTATTTGGAAAAAAAAATAATATAACCACTATTAATGAATATCTTGGTCTTGGGGGCTATGAAATGTATAATACAAAATAAAAAATAATATTTGCAAATATAAATATTTACAAAAAGCTAATTACTTACAAAGAGAGAAATTTATAAAATAAAAGCTAAAATACATTATGTAAGGCCAAATCAATGAAAAACATTCAATCTTGAATTACACTCTATTTGCAAACCAGATGTCCAAATGAGATCAAATGAATTTGATAGAAAGATAAAAACAAATCAAACTCATTTGAGAAATCAAATTTCCCAAAGTCAAATAGTAATATGATCAATCATTCAATTAAAAGTGTACCCATAATGAGAATTATGTGAATAATGAGGGGGTTGTGTTTTTACCAGAATAGTTGGAATGGGATTTTTGTTGTTCTAGGGCTAATTGTTGCATGCATTTACTGCTTTAAAATGTGGAAATTGTCTCTATTATAGCATATCTCAATGTATGGGCCATGTAATATGAGAGAAATATCCTAGGGGTAATTCTATCAAATAATTTGACCTTGGTAAGACATTCATTTTGCACAATCGAAGTATAAAAGCTGCAAGGTTACTTCTTCTTGACTTAGAATGCTAGTGAAGTGATCGTGAAGCATCCTTGACTAGGAACCAATAAATCCTACTCATATTCATAATAGACTCCATTCTCCCAAATATTAAGGCATTGATATACTAAGGGTGATCATTAAAACTCATATTCTTTCACCTCTTTCTAGGTCTAGCCAAGTTGGGGTACCCAGGGCATCGATTTCCTGAAAAGTTAGCCATCCAAAAACTTGATCCCCTATCGTATCCTGTGTTGGATTTTCCTCAAACTCTCCTCTAATTTTGAAGCCATTCTGATAGTGGAGTTGGGAGAAAATCCAAGCCCTAGCTCTGAGATCAAAACTTTCCTTGTTGTCCCCAAGGATAGTACCTCATAGGGTCAAAACGACATCTTTAAGTGAAAACACTTTCTTTTATCCTTTCCCCACCTTGTTCAGAGTAAGAATATCACTGGTTAATACATTCTTTCCTCATACCCTAGACTCGGTCCACTTGGCCCCATGTGGTCCCTATCCTTTGAAAGACCATTTTTCAAGAACTATCTAGGATACAAATTCTAACAAGTATTTTAGGTATTGGGGAACTCCTCCACAAGTTTTATCCCATAAACCTAACCCTCTAATCCTCTCTTTCATTCCCTAGAGTACATAGTACCTTACCTAGAAAGAAAGAAAGCTTCATCCTTCAAACTCTTCTAGGAAATGATTTAGTTGGGTCACTCATATCCATTAGTGTATCCTTCATTGATTATTTGATGCATACCAGGTATCCTTCGATCGATGAAAATATGTAAACAGAAGGGAGCCTTAGCTAAGGTGAGAGTGGGATATGTCTCCATTTGTTGCACGTGGCCTAGCATTCTCCCTTTAGGGATCCACCCTAGGTCCCCTTCTAGTTTGATCGGTAACATGTTGGCACCATTGTCGCGGATATGAAATGTGTGTTTTGTTCCCCATATGACATATTGATATATCATTACTAATGACTCCACTAGAAGAATTAAGCCCTAGTTCTTCATTGAACTTTAAGGTCGATGCTTGTAAGGTGAAGGAAGCATTTTTTAGGCATATTTAATATCACCTTGGAGAATCATATAAATGTTTCATGTATACCTCAAATAGGTTATCTTTCTTTCATAAATTTTCCACTTTAGAAATTGCTAGCATCTTCGGACATCCTAATCATGTCGTGAGAAGGATGTTATGTGGGATGCCCATGTTTGATGGTGATCCACTCTCCACAATTAACCATGTAGAATGATTTAATGCACATGCTTCAAGAGAGAAGGTTGTCCACTAATGTGTTCTTATGTTATTATTCATGGGACATCTTAGTGGTCATAACTCATGGTTGCATGATCATGAACCTAGGACAATCTCATCTATTGAAGAGCTTGATGATGGCTTTCTTAGACATTTTTAAGTACACCTTACATTAAGAATCCAAGAGGAATCCCTCATCAAGAATCATCAAGACATTAAGAATCGTGGTAATGATCAAGAAGATGGGTCCTCCTTGAGTCTGCATGATGAAAATGATGATTTTTAGGACACATGTGCTGGGAAGGATGAATTTATGGAAAGTAAAATTGAGACCAACCCTACCTTTCTCAAGGAGATTAATCCCAATGAATCCTCTTCTGAAAATCGTGGGAGAGATGATCACATTATCCCTTTCAAAGATGAAATTGAAGATAATTTTCGCATTGAAAAGAAGAAATGGGAAATTGTTGGTCCTTAATTTGATTTTTCTCCCATTTATGACAGAGACAAGGAGGATGAGGATGAGATTGGTCCTCCCTTCCCCTCATGCATTATTTACAATGACATACCCATTGATACCCTTGGGAAGGAGAGTTTTAATTTTCCTTTCACATAAAGAGGGGTAGTTGGAAGTGAGAAATTTTCCTTTTAGGGGAAACTAAATATTTGATACTAAGGAAAGTGATATAGCTCCTACCTTTCCTGAGTATGATTCTAAGGGAAAATCGCTCGAGCCTTTAGATTATGGTTTTGGGAAATCACAACTTGTTGAATACAAGACTTCTTTCTCCGTTTTTCCTCTTGGTCATTGTTAAGCGATAAAAGCTATCTTTTTAACTCCTAATTATCTTCACATTAATTGTCAACCTAGGGACATTTTTTTATTTCAAGAGTGTACTCAGCCTGAGGCGACTATTTACTCAAGTGTAATGTTTTGTAGTATAGTGCTTAAAATACAGAAGTAAATAAAAGTTGGAAACAAAATCTAACCAGAACAACAAGAAACTCAAATTAAATCATTCACTCAAACAATCGTCAGTTAAGGACTCAGTGATAATAACTCTCTCCCCTGTAAAATGATTCAAATGAAAATAAATTATAGGCAAGATCTCCAATCTAAGAACTTAGACAGTTATAGTCAATGTCCTTTACAGTTGTTGAACTTTCAATCCACATGAAAGCAAATAATTGGAAATGGCAATTCAATCAATAATGTTGCTAGTAGAAATGGAACAAACACACTTGCTACAATAACATTTAAAAGGCGAAAATGAATCCTTGTAGAATAGCGACTAAGTCTATTGAAAAATTGAATAACAAAGCTTCATTTAACATAAATGAAATATTAATGGAAAGGAACAGTAATGCTAAATTATTATAATTAAACAAAAATCTTAAATATAACTGAATAGTAGGGCTAATTAAATAGAAATTTACAACAACTGCAAATGTAACTGAATCAGCAATCTTAATCTAGCAGAATGAACAACAATTGCAATTATAAATGAACAATGACCGTAGTTATAAATGAACAACAAATTTTGAAATGGACAACGAAGTATTATATTAGAATTAGCAGTATGACATTATAAATAATAATCTTGCTATCAACACAATCTAATCACGATTTTGATGTAACAGGACGATTCAGTGAAGTGTTCAGAAGAAGACGATTACCAAATAAAAAAAATTAAAGAAATGAAAAGGAAATCAAACCATCACACAAAACTGTAAAATAATGGTACAAGAAGCAAGTGGATCCACCAGGGTCAGGCCCTTAGCCTCTAGGGATGCACTGCTATGATTACTCTAGGAGATGCAAGGGACTGCAACTGTTTTTATATATTAATCATTGCATAAACATTACAATAGTTTCGTTCTTTGCTTCAGCGATGAGAGTCAACAATAATAGTTACAATTTCGCAATAGTAATTCTCCCATTCCTCCTATCCTACCCTATCTATCTCTAATCTAACAATCCATCTAATTCTCTTTCTAATCATCCATCATGAATCATGAATCCTGAATCCCCTTCTCTGATTTCTATTTTGATTTAAATACACAGAGAGAAAAGAGAAGTTATAACCGTGATGATTACAAAATGACTCTCATTACAAGATTGGATTGTTCTCAACAAACTATTAAACAAGATCATATTTGGAATATCTCTCCATCAATCATCAACAAGAATAGGTCGAATTTGGCATTGCAACTGGGATAATTTGGAAAATGGCCACACAGCAAATCTGATAAAAATGTCTTCAGATAACCTTCTGTTTCTCTCAATACGGACCGAATTTTGGAAAATTGTTGCCTGCAAAGCTAATTTGGTCCGTTCTGGACAAAACCCATGTTTCGGATTTTCTAGATTCTTCTCCATTTACCCAAAACATTCAATACAACATCATCACCTCTTATTCTAGTGAATTTCTGAGTTGACACATTTAATGATCAAATCTTCAATCTGGAAAATATCTTTGGAGGCTAAAAATTGTGAGTAATGTTGCAACCAATTTATTAACAAAACATCAATGAAAAAATCATGCATAATCATCAATTAATTAAAATGAAAGAAGAATAAATAATATTTTTCCATAAGAGAATAAATCATTATAAGATGGAATTATATGATAAACCATGATAAATGACATGATAAAGAAAAGTAGAAATGGGTGGAATAGGTGTTCAAAAGTGATAATAATAATGATATGTTAATGGCCCAACACACCCCCACACCAAATATATTGCATGTCCTCTTGCAATAAAAAACTGAATATATTGCATGTCTTCATGTAACCCAAAGGAAAAACCTATGTGTTAACCAAGCAATAAAAAAATTGTTCACCCAACTCATGAAATGGATAGAACAAATGAATTCTTCCTTAATTAATGAATATTCAATTTTAGCAATCATGATGAAGGCGTAACAATTTTTACATTGACGTTTAAGTTATGTGTATATGAAGTTGCAGCAAAATATGATATAAGTAACAACAATCTTCATTAACCATTTTATCAAAAACTACAAACTAAATTTCGCTGAAATTTTGCAAGTATATTTCTACTATATTAATGCTTCTATGATCCAAAAACTAGATCGTTTTGATGCATGGATCATGAGATATAAACAAAATGGCTATAGGTGATAGTGCATGATTTCCAAAATTTAATGAACCAATTTAACTTGAAATTATCCGTGTTTGTGTATTTTAATGATACGTCTGTGTGTTCCAGAGATCATAAGAATTTAGTTCATAGTTTTAAAAATATTATGGAAATCAACTTCTACGTTGAAATTATATGTCTTAAATAAGAAAGAAAGTGGAAAACATCCATCATGCATTGAAATTCCTCCCCCTCTCTAAAGAATTAGCATGCCCTCATGCAATGCTAGAAAACAAATTGAGGTCGTCGCTACCATCTGTTGAATTCTATGCTTGGTGTAAAACAACGTGGAATAAAGGAGGTGTTGAGAATGAATAGGAATAGCAATGGATGATAAAGAATATTAATGACATGGTCATAAGAAAGAAATGAATGAAAGCAACACTCCCCCAAAATGAAAGATGATATGCTGTTGAAAAATTAGAAGTGGTAAAGATGTGGAATGAATGATGATAAATAATGCTCAAAATGGATTTTCATGAAATTCTCCTAAATTCGTAAAAAATCAGAAAATCATGCTATTTTACCTCAAGTTTTACCTCCAAAAAGAAAAAATGTAGAATGACATGTATGTACTGGCATTTGTTGAAGCTAATGTAGGTAGCGTTGGTGTGGAAAGTGATGTAAGAAGTGGAATACAAGCAAGCACATCATGTCTAAACAATTGTTCACGTTCGTGAGCTACTCGAGCCTCTTTTGTTAATTGCAATAGTGTGGTCATGCTGCGAATAGAGTTCCCCCCCATACTTGTTGTTCTCCTATAAACAAATCACTATTTTGCATATAATGTTCTTGAATCCATAGTGTTAGTTTTGAATAGCAACAGATTAAGATGCATGCAAAAATTTCAATTAGAAAAACTTTTGTATACATGCAATACTAATATTTTGTCAAATCAACAAGTTATGGCAAAGTGTAGTAATCATATCGCATGCTATCCCATAATGCATAATTCCCCCCTCTAATTGGAAAATGAATTCCATGAACATAAAGCATATGAAAGGTGTTGTGCTGACGACAAGGCAAGGGAATGAAAAATACAACAATAAATGAAGCAGAGTACACATATCAATGATAGGACGGCGAGAGTTATGGTTATAATGAAAGCAGAGTGTGTAAAGATAGTTATGAATAAAATATAGGATGCTTTGGATTGATGATAAGTTATGCGAAAAAGAAAAAGGACAACGATATGCCAAAAATGATGTGATTGATCATAAAATAATTTCTCATGCACAAAGGTTCAAAATAGGGAAAAAAATAAGGAAATAACTTCTCCGATAAAAAGAAAAATAAGGAAAGGGTATTATAGTAATAATTGACGATAAGATATAACTTCAACACCATAAGCAAAGCCTCTGCTGCGAGTAGGCGTTCATAGCCTTGGTAGGGTTGCTTTTTAACCCATATGAGCCAGGATCCTCAATTTATAAATGGAGAGTTCCAATTTTGTTCTACAAAAGAGATCAGTGTGTTGGCATGGTAACCAGATAACCACACTGCCATTCACTGGGATCTAACAAAAGTGATCAGATCAGCTCGTGATGAAACCTCCTGTTCTAAGGATAATTTGGCTATCCAATGGATCATAACCCTAGTGTGGTGGCCATAATCGGAATGTCACTTTGTTACAGCCTTATGAATATGGTAGGCTAGCTCGTAATGAGACCCCCTATCCTCTATCTGCGAACAAAATTTTGTTGTTATTACACATTTTTATGATAAAAAGAGGGAGGCTCAGTACTCCTTAAGAGTAGGGATGGTGGGAGAAGTTGAACATGTCAATAGAAAAAATATAGCCATAATCTCATTTACTACAGACAGAGAAGATTATAACCAAGAAGGGTGGAACCAACATGGTATTAAGATGATCAATCAGTATCATGTACAACAAAAAACAATGCAGTAAAGTAGTATATAAATAATTTTGTCATTTTTGAAAAGAATCTATCATCAAGGACTTGTCCTGTTAAAGATCATAATGTGAATGATATTAACTCACTACAGTAGAATCCATAATTCTTGTCCTCATAAAAGTAGTGTAATTCATGCCATGAAAGGGAATCAGTAAAATGTGGTTGAGATGAACTAGGAATAATCCCATAAGAGGAAGGAAGGGTTGCTCTTGAAAATACTCCCAAAGTGTTGCTCCTTTGAAGGAACAACAAAAACATTCAAAAAAGTGTTGTTCCTTAAAAAGCAAAAATACGCACGAAAAAAAATGCATGTGAAAAAGTGTTGTTCCTTGTAGGGAACAAAGAAAAAATACACCCAAAAAAAGTGTTGTTCTTTAAAAGGAGCAACAAAAAAAAATGCATGTGAAAAAAGTGTTGTTCCTTAAGAGGAACAACAAAAAATGCAAAAATGTTGTTCCTTTGAAAGGAACAGCAAAAATGCGAAAAATGATGTTCCTTCAGAAAGGAACATCAAAAATGCAGAAGTGTTGTTCATTCAGAAAGGAACAGCAAAAATGTAGAAGTGCAGAAGTGATGTTCCTTCAGAAAGGAACAACAAAAATGCAAAAGTGTTGTTCCTTCAGAAAGAAACAGCAAAAATGTGAAAGTGCAGAAGTGTTGTTCCTTCGGAAAGGAACAACAAAAATGCAGAAGTGCAGAAGTGTTGTTCCTTCGGAAAGGAATGGAAAAAATACAGAAGTGTTGTTCCTTCAAAAATGAACAACAAAAATGCAGAAGCGTTGTTCCTTTGGAAAGGAACAGTAAAAATGCGCAAGTGTAAAAGTGTTGTTCCCTTCTGTTTGTTCCTTCAGAAAGGAACAACAAAAATGCGAAAAAAATTTTCCTTCAGAAAGGAACAACAAAAATACAGAAGTGTTGTTCCTTCAGAAAGAAACAGCAAAAACATAGAACCGTTGTTCCTTCGGAAAGGAACAACAAAAATGCAAAGTGCAGAAGTGCTATTCCTCTGGAAAGGAATAGAAAAAATGTGAAAATGCAAAAGTGTTGTTCCTTCGGAAAGGAACAGCAAAAATGCAAAAGTGTTGTTCCTTTGAAAAGGGACAACAAAAATGCACAATCATAAAATGCAGGCACACAAAAAAACGAATTAGTTGTTCATTGCATTGATGTTGAGGATGGGTCACAATTTGAAGGAAACAACACCTGAAACACAAAAATATAAGAGAAATCAGAAAAGAAACAACATTTTATTTAAAATCAGTATGTAAATAAATAAATTAAGTTACAACAACTATGATATTATGTAAAAAAAATGATCTCTTTGAAAAATGTTTTGGCAGCAGTGAAAAGACATGATTCTTCAAATGGAAATCAATTCTTCATTTCTTCTATTATGAATCCATTGGGTAATGAGTTGGATGAAATTCCCTTGTTTCATTAAAATTTCTTTCAAGAACCTCTCGTCCATAAATTGACCTTCTTTTTCTCCTAGGACCTGCAAAAAAAACGATGTCTACCTGCAATAAAACATTAAATCATGGAGAAAGAGAGGTGATCGGGCTCCCCTAATCCAAGAATTATGCAAAAAAATAACAATTAGTTACTTTGTATAAAAACTCCATTGAGAAAATAACAAAATAAAAGTTATTTGTCTCCCGCGGGAGAGTAGTGGTCGACCATACTAACCAATAGTGTTTTAATCACAACTTCTACGTTTTTTGTCCAAATTGAGTAATTCCAAAACCAGGTGAGAGCTAATTCAAATATGTATTTCCAATAGAAGCAAGTTTTAAAATTCAATGATATGATATGTCAATTTTAGTTAGAACAACCTGCATAACAGAGTCATTTTCGATTACCCAACTTAGAACAACAGTGAATGTTTTAAGCATAGATTCTTCATTTGATGTCAGATTTGAATGATTAAAATTGGAAATGAAATTATATTCATTTAATTATCTCTAATAGAAACAATTTTTGAAGAAAAGAAGAATTGATAGGTCAATACTCTAAGGAACAGTCGTAAAGACAGAGTTTTAAGGATTCTGATTTACAATAGACAGTGAATATTTTGATCATAACTTCCCCATACGATATTGAAAATGAGTGATTCAAATTTCCTTGTAAAATAGATTCACAAGGGAATCTACCAAGAAACATATTATAAAAATATGGTCATTTATGCCTCCAAAAACTGACTATCCCTACTCTATTCCTGAGTTGCCTGCGAGACACCCTGTCAATGTTCTGGTTCTAACTTTTTCATTTCAAATCCAAATTGAGTAATTCAAATTGAGTTGGAAAGTAAACATCAAGGGATACTTAATATATAAATTTTTTTAAAAAATATTCCCTTTTGGTCACTCAAAACATAACTATCTCGACTATGTTTTCAGAAATTTCATCAAGCCCACAGGCTAAACAAATATGATATTCAAACATTTTTTTCAAATTGGTGATAAAAGTGAATATGAAAATTTGTAGAACTATTATTTCCATTATAATTCATCTACATTTACAAATTAATTAAAAAAAATTATCACCGACGTTGATTTCCATAGCATGTTGCAACAATAAATAACTAGTTTTACAGTAAAACAAAATGTATTTATTTGTCTTTTTTTTTACATTAACATATTTTGATTTTAAAAATGAATATGATTACGTATAAAATTACTTCCAATGGAGCCATTTTCAAAATAAGGCTTCATGTATGTACATACCCAAATTTGCAAAATGTATGTTAATAAATATTAGGGTATGAGAAGCCAACTTCCCTTGCAAAGATGTTGTAAAAAATTGTTGAAGTATGGAGTGATGCTGCAAACAAGTGATGGAGTGAAACCAGTCTTCAATATATCCTTTACTTTCTTGATTTCCCATATCCATCATATCTTGAAGTTCTTGAGCTTTTAAAATGGCTTGTTGATGTAGACTAAAAGAAACCTCATTTTTTTCCATAACTTCTACAATTTTTGAATTTGAAACATTTTGAATCTCATTGTAAGTTTTCTCTAATGGCACATGTGAGATAGAATGGGTGGGATGGGAGGGTAAATTTTTCAGTTCAACACTGTAAGCATGTTGTACTAGTTTATTATGGTGAGGGTGTGGAATTAGTCGAGCAAGAAATTTTGTATGGAATGGAGCATTTCACTAATGTATTTGATTGGGTTGTGTGGATGGTTTTGATGGGAAAGAAAGATGTTGTGGAAGAGCTAGTGAAGAATACGGAGAATGTGTTTGTGCTACAAGATGAGGGAGAGTAGTCATGCAATCATACGGTGAACCATGCCAAACGTGTAGACAAGATTGGTGATGGTCATATTGAGATTGACATGGCTGCCCTAACACATTAGTATTCCATAATGGATTATGCAAGTAAGAGAATAGAGAAGAAGTGTTTTGAACCATACCTGTAGGCCATGATTTCCATGCTTTTGAACTTGTTGCAGCTTCCTTGTCTCTTTGATATAATACTTCCATCATAGATAAGGAAGGACAACTATCTATGGGATGTTCCTTTTAGTAATGAGGGAAAAACACTTCATCAAATTTTTTATTTTTCTTAACCTGCAAAACATCCAATTGTGAATTTAGAGAGCTAATAAGATCAATTTTAAAATGTTCAAATAAATCATTGATTTCAGCTCTTATATCTCCTGTTCTTGTAGCGGATTTGAAAAAGAAAGAACAAACGTCTCTAGAATTCTTACCAACCTTGGAGATTCCTCTTGAGTACCTTATGCACAATTCACAAACATCATCATATGATAAGTGAAAGACATCACCTTTTCCTATCAGATTTAAGAGTTCTAAAAATTCATCTTTGATTCCTTTGAGTAAGAGTGTTTTTAAGATCTTTTTTTCCAAATACTTATGCTTTGATTTTTGAAGGTTATATTGAAATTGCTCTACATATTCCTCCAAGATTTCATCTTCCCCTTATATCATATTGAAAATATCTTCATCGGCCTTGAAATAGTCTTAGTACTTCTTCAAGAATATGTTCTTCATGTCCTCCCATGTTTGGATGTAGTTCCCACATTGGCTCATGAACCATCGAAGAGCTGCTCCTTTTAGATTAAGAGGAAACACTTTCAACCTTTGATTGTTAGAGTAATAATCATATCCTCTACAAAGTATTTTGAACTCAAATAAGAATGTATCTGAGTCTTCATTTGTCAAACCATGAAAATTTGGTAGAGAATATGGGGGAATTATGTGCATTTGTGTCACTCCTCCTAGATCTTTGATAGGAAATTCAAAAGTTGCAATGTGAACCATTTCTTACCATAATAGAAGATGTTCTTCATGTGTTTTTTTTAGGCTCCTTATTCAAATGTTCCTGTCAATTGGTTAGTGAAGGGGGTGGTGCTTACATCACCACTTGAGTGAAATCATGAGATTTGTTTTTCAAAATTTCTATTTTTTTCTTAGTCATTCATGCAACTCCAATGCTTATTTCTACCCAAAAAGATTAACAAATCTACTGAAAAGTGGGCGAGGGAGAAGGGCTATTACATGCTCCGTACGCAGGTTCTTACCTTCTGTTTTTAATACCTAATTCTCTCATAGGGAGCACTCATCAGGTTCACACTACTATTTAGAAATGGCTACACTCTCCCCAGCAACGGCGCCAAAATGTTGAGTGATAAAAGTTGTCTTTTTAACTCCTAATTATCTTCACATTAATTGTCAACCCAGGGACAATTTTTTTTCAAGAGTGTACTCAGTCTGAAGCACCTATTTACTCAAGAGTAATGTTTTGCAGTATAGTGCTTAAAATACAGAAGTAAATAAATGATGGAAACAACATCTAACTAGAACAAAAAGAAACTCAAATTAAAACATTCACTCAAACAATCATTAGTCAAGGACTCAGTAACGAGAACTCTCTCCCCTGTAAACTGATGCAAATGAAAATCAATTATAGGCAAGATCTCCAATCTGAGAACTTAGATAGTTGTAGTCAATGTGCTTTACATTTGTTGATCTTTCAATCCACACGAAAGAAAATAACTGAAAATGGCAATTCAATCAATAATGCTGCTAGAAATGGAACAAACACACTTGCTGCAATAACATTTAAAAGGCGAAAACAAATCCTTGTAGAATAGCGACTAAGTCTATTTAAAAAATTAACAACAAAGCTTCCTCTAACAAAAATGAATTATTAATGGAAAGGAACAATAATTCTAAATTATTAGAATTAAACAAAAATCCTAAATATAACTGAACAGCAGGGCAAATTAAATAGAAATATACAGCAAACTGCAAATGTAACTGAATCAACAATCTTAATCTAGCAGAATGAACAACAATTTCAGTTATAAGTGAACAACGACTGTAGTTAGAAATGAACAACAAAATTTGAAGTGGACAGCGAAGTACTATATCAGAATTAACAACATGACATTATAAATAATAATCTTGCTATCAGCACAATCCAATCATGATTTTGATGTAACAAGACGATTCAACTAAATGTTCAGAAGAAGAAGAATACCAAATAAAACAAATTAAAGAAATGAAAAGGAAATAAAACCATTCGGAACTATAAAATAATGATACAAGAAGCAAGTGGATCTGCCAGGGCCGGGCCGTTAGCCTCCAGCGACACACTGCTATGATTATTCCAGGAGATGCAAGGGACTGCAACTATTTTTATATATTAATCATTGCATAAACATTATAGTAGTTTCGTTCTCTGCTTCAATAATGAGAGTCAAAAATAACAGTTACAGTTTGTCAATAGTAATTCTCCCAGTCCTCCTATCCTACCCTATATATATCTAATCTAAAAATCAATTTAATTCTCTCTCTAATCATCCATCATGAATCATGAATCCTGAATCCTCTTCTCTGATCTCTGTTCTGATTTAAATACATAGAGAGAAAAGAAAAGTTACAACCGTGATGATTACAAAATGATTCTCATTAAAAGATTGGATTGTTCTCAACAAATTGATAACCAAGATCATATCTAGAATATCTCTCCATCAATCATCAACAAGAACAAGTCGAATTTGGCATTGCAACTGGGGTAATTTGGAAAACGGTCACACAGCAAATCTGAGAAAAATGTCTTCAGAGAACCTTTTGTTTCTCTCAATACAGACTACATTTGGAAAAATAGGTCAATGCAAAACTAATTGGGTCCGTTTTGGACAAAACCCATGTTTCGAATTTTCCAGATTCTTCTCCATTTGCCGAAAATGTTCAATACAAAATCATCACTTCTTATTCCAGCGAATTTTTGAGTTGGCACATTTAATGATCAAATCTTCAATCTGGAAAATATCTTGGAGGCTAAAAATTGTTAATAATATTACAACCAATTTATTAATAAACCGTCATTGATAAAATCATGCATAATCATCAATTTATTAAAAATAAAGGAGAATAAATAATATTTTTCCATAAGAGCATAAATCATTATAAGATGGAATTATATAATAAACCATGATAAATGACATGATAAAGAAGAGTAGAAATGGGTGGAATAGGCGTTCAAAAGTGATAATAATAATGACATATTAATGGCCCAACATTCATCATCTTGGGTCTTCATTAATTTATTCTCTTGCCCCTGGTATTATGATCTCAAGTAGGTGTGAGACCTTTTCCCCTCCCAAGTATAGTGTCAATGAAAATCCCATCACTGATTATACTTTTCCTCCTTGGATGCATCCTTAGGGTTTTGATCACTCCATAGTCTCCCCTCTCTAGTTTAATCATCATGTAAAACCTAATTGTGTATCCCCATCTCTTCGTCCTCTATTTATTGGTAATCATAACCCGATGAAGACCATAAGCCATGACATAAATAATAAGGACAATGGTGGAAGTGATATGCCAGAGGTCTTCATCCATCAAACATTTATGAGATTGGTTGTTGAAATCGCTATATTTTGGTCGCAAGAGAAGATCTCATGGACTACACTATATCATTTCTTACTTCTTATCACATAATCATCCATATTTTGGCATCATATTTTCCCACCTCCCACCCACAGCATCCTCCATGTGTTTGGGTTTGCATTTGCTCTGGGACTTGCTTCATAAATAATCATATAGGCAGACATATTTATATTGACTTGATGATATGTTGGTTGCACTGGCTCTATGATTACACTTAATAAGAGATTCATCATATGCATCTTAGGGTAGGATGCATTGCATGCTCATTTATGTATTATAATTAACTTCATAAGATATTTCTCATGGTAGATAGATGCATATTTGCATATTTTATTTTATGTTGATTTTATGGCATAGCATATAGCATATGCGATCATCAGATGTCGTGAAACAATGTTTCTCCATGTTTTTCCCTCTATTATATGTGAAAGTGACATATTTGTGGTAACCAAGAGATTTGTAGGGTTCTCGTGACCTCCCGTTCGAGTAGATTCATCCACTTCTTTGAGAGATCACGTCCCAATTGGAGCCAAATGTTACCCACCATTTTTTGGGTAATATCCCTACGAGAAAACATTTCTCCAAGATGGTACTCAGTCAACAACCATCAACCCCTTGTAGCCATCAGCTAGCTCATTGTGCTATTTCTCCACCACCTGAGCCAACCATGTGGTACCTTGCCCATTTTCCATGATCGTATGTTTCAAGGTGGGCCTCCTAATCCTAAAGGTATGCCTTGTCATTTGGAAATTGAGTATACTAGTTTTCATATCATGGACACTTCTGGGCATGGATTAATGGGGTGATTGAGTGAAAAAAATGGGCTAGGTCTGTGCTCTTGTTCCCTAGACCCATTTTGGGTATTAACATTGGATTCTAGTCACGTGGGATCTCTTTTAATGGTCATTTGCCTCTAGGGATGGTATTTCATGGAACCCTGATTTTGATTGCGTGGTCTCACTCACTTATCCGCTTATATTATCCCTTTTGCATTCATTCTTACACTATTCATCATTTTTGCCACCTAGGTCCACATTCCTCCACTAGGTCCACATAGGGTTAGCATGCCCCTTTCACTTGCCCACACCTTGGGTCATGGCCTAAAATGAAGCTTGGAGGTTGATGCAGCTAAAAAGAAAGATAAAAGCATACATGGCCACATTCAACAGGAAAATTTACCACAAAATGAAAAATATAGTCAAGGCAAACAAATTTAGCACATGGGAAAAATCCAACACATGATCTCTACCCCATCATCATGGTCATCACCTTGGTTCCTACAGATTTTATGAACCTCCTCCACCATATAGGAACCTGTGATTGCCCCAACCCCTGTTGAGTAATGAACTACCCCACCATTGAAAGGCGATATTCATTGCTATATCGTATACATCATGCTCTCACCACTTGATCTCCAAGAAGTTAATTAAAAAAACCATAAAAGAAAAAATGCATATGATGAAGGGTGGAAAAATCAAGGTCGAGGCACCTCATGTACCATGATTTCTCCATCCTATACATTATAAACCCAAGTGTTGGCTTCCCTCTTATTAGCTACCCTTGTACCCCAGCATGTGACCAAGGGCTGCCCCTTCTCATCCCCTACTTCATTCACCTATATGTCACATGCCACCACCTTCTGAAGGATGTACCATGACTGTATCATCCTCTTTAGAAGTAGAAACCACCTAATTACATTATTGGTTAACCCCTATTGGAGTTTAGGAGACATTGGCACATCATGAAGCCCATTATGGAAGTGCATGCCATTATGAAGTCCCCACCTATGTTCCATGATTTGGTAAGTTCATTTACTCGATTCCTTTAATGAATTATTGTATTGTAAGGCTAGGGGCACATTAGATCTTATGCATGATTGCAGATGGTCTCCATTTTGGGTTTGGTCTCCCTATATGGGGTTATAACCCTTCTGAGGGATACATTGGTACTTACAGGGTGTGCTTTGAGAGCCATGGGCCTCTAGAGCAGTAGAAAACACTCCATGAATTCCCACAACCATTCAGAGATTGCTTGTGGTTCACTTATTGGACAAGGAAGATGCACCTGATCCATCATGCCCACCTGGACCCAGATTTATATCATACACATGGCATATGATCAAGGCCTTTCATGATGATATGGCACCACCTACACCATAATCCTAGCACTTGAAAGCAATCTATAGGCATATGCGATTTGTTTGAAGACCCATGAGGACACTTGTGTTGCCCCACATGTCATTTGGAGCGCCACTGGTTGTTGCAAGGGGCCAACCCCTTGTCCACTGCTTTTGAGGGTCCTATTCTTCATTGTAGCACCCATGGACCCCATTAGGCCTATTTGAGGGCCCTACGACATGAATATATTATTATTTGACCTCTTGAGAGGCTTACCTTTTCATTTATGAGCTAGTTTGGTGGGCTTGTCAACAAAAGTTGAATTATTAGAACATTTTTTTATTTTTAGGGCTTATGTAGTCCAAGGAGGCTAATTAGAACTCCTAATTTTTGTATAAATACAAGTGAGAGGAGCTCATTTTCTCATCATCACTTTGGTTTGGATCATTTCTCTCTCTTAAGATTTTCACACCTTTTCTAGTGGATGAATTGAAGCTTTATAGATGAGTTTCGATAAATAGATATTGGTATATCTTCTCTTGGATCTTATCTCTTGTCAATTGTGAATGGTTGGGTATACTCTATTACATGTAAGTACATGAATTTTAATTTTATTCTTGCTTACTTTTTTTGTATATGTTGGATAAGGATTTTCACTATTCTGGGGCTAATTGTTGCATGCATTTACTGCTTAAAGTTATGGAATTTGTCTCTATTATATCATATCTCAATGTATGAGCCATGTAATATGAGAGAAATATCCTAGGGGTAATTCCATAAAATAATTTTACCTTGACAATCCATTTTGTTTGCAAAATCAATGTATAAAATCTACAAGGTTGCTTCTTCTTTACCTAGAACGCTAATGAAGTGATCTTGAGGCCTCCGTGATTGGAAACCAAGAAATCCTACTCATATTCATCATAGACTCCATTCTCCCAAAGATTAAGGTACTGATATACCAAGGGTGGTCACTAAATTCACATTCTTTCACCTCCTTCTAGGTCTAGCCCAGTTGGGGTACCTAGGGCAATGATTTCCCAACAAGCTAGCCATACAAAAAATTCGATCTCCTATGGTCTCCTACACTGGAGTTGCCTCAATCTCCCCTCCAATTTTGAACCCATTCTGACAGTGGAGTTGGGAGAAAATCTAGGCCCTGGCTCCGAGATAAAAAGTTACCCTGCCATCCCCAAGGCTAGTACCTCATAGGGTCAAAACAACATCTTCAATTCCAAATACTTTATTTTATCCTTTCCCCACCTTGTTTAGGCTAAGAATATCACTTGTTACTACATTCTTTTCTCATATGCTAGACTGGGTCCACTTGGTCCCATGTGGTCCCTCTCCTTCAAAAGACCATTTTTCAAGAACCATATGGGATACCAATATTAATAAGGATTTTAGGGATTGGGGAACTCATCCAGAATTTTTATCCCATAAACCTAACCCTCTAATCCTCTCTTCCTTTCCCTAGAGTACATAGTACCTTGTTAGAAAGCAAGCAAGCCCTATCCTTCAAACTCTTCTGGGAAAGGGTTTAGTTGGGTCACTCATATCCATTCAATTTTCCTTCATTGGTGATTCCATACATATCATGTTTCATCCCATCGATTAAAGTTCATAAATAGAAGGGAGCCTTACCAAAGGTGACAGTGGGTTGTCTCCATTTTTTTCCATTAGCCTAGAATTTTTCCTTTAGGAATCCCCCTTAGGTCCCCTAGTAGTTTGAGTGGTAACATGCCTCATTGGGATAAATTGGTACATCAACTTCTTGGGGGTCATAAATTTTGCATACGATCTCCATTTAACATGTATGATACCTCATTAAAAGGACCTATCCAAGGACTAAAACTTTCAACTCTGGAAGTTGAGGGCCCAAAAGACTGCCAAAAATAGTTAATTTGGCTACACTTAAGAAAACTAAAAGAAATAATGATGGGGGTCTAAGTGGAATAGGTCGCTAGCCACCAATATCCACATAGATAAATCTTGCCCCTTAGGAAGTAATGGTCCCCATTGCATTGAGTGCCTCTATGAGAGGGGGAACTTCTACTGAATATGATACCTGCATAGCCACTTTCCTTGGTGCAGGTGATTCGAGTTGGATCATTATATTGTTTATTATCCATCTCAATTCATTTGGAGTGGAAAAAGTGAAGGAATCATCTCATGGGACTGTTTTTACTAGCGGGACCTAGTTTGGTGCAACAAGGTATCAAAACCTTCTATAAGCATTTTGAGGCATCAAATGATATCATTTTTGGGGTAAATCTTTACCTCTCTAGCCCCACTCCTTTTCATATTATTCTACACACAAAGGCCTTTCCAAGGGTGTAGCAATCGTGTCAATCAGAGTCAGTATGAAAATGTTATGCCACTCAGATGTTGACCTTCCTGTTTTCACAACTATGGTTTGGTCAGATGCTAATTTTTTGGCTTAAGGGGGCTTGGACCCAGGTTCAAAGTGAGTTGTTCTAACTAGCAAAACCCTACACTACTAGCCCTTTCAGCAACAGCCCACGTAGTGCAGGCTACAGTCTCACCCAAGGCAGTATTGGGGGATGCTAGAACCAGGTTTCTATATCAAAAGGATTATGTGATGTGTTTAATTCAAACTTAGGGCTTTTCTCGACCTTTGTGAACCCTAATGCTTAAAACCTAGGAATTGCAAAAATTAATAGTAGCACATTTGTGCCCTTCACCGATTATGCTAAACATTCATAACATCATACAAATACATGGATTTGAGTCTTCGTGAATCTATTAAGTACTTTTCATGATTAATTGCATTCAACTGATCAAAATTACAATAAATTTAGAGATAAGAAGTAATACATAGATACACAGATAATTCTTCAAAACAAGCCTTTATTATGATTTAGATCTTCAATTACAATCCTCTCCAACCCTGCACACACAAATGCAAGGGGCCGCACACTTAGCTACGGACTTACCAAGGTCTTCATGCACACAGCTATAGGAGCCTTCCCCTTCGCCCAATTAAATAATAGATAAAACATAACAAAATCATGCACTTTTATGCTCTCGCTTACCTTCTTATGACTTGTCCATGCCTCCTTTTTATATGATTCTTCACTACAATAAAATGGTCCACAAACTATCAGTGGGTCACAAAATAGCTTGACTCTAGAATAAACTAAGGGGCTTTGACCTTCTAAGATCCCCTTTGACTCCCATCGACCTACACTACTCACACTTCGCTCCTAAAAATGCAGAGACTTTATAATAGTTAACAAAACTTTACAAAATTTCACCCCAGGAGACCCCGTCCCAACAAGCCCCCAACACAAAGTCGTGACTTGTCTCGAGTCACTCCACTGGTATTGCCTCGATATTTTCTTGTAGACCATTGAATTTAATTTTTAAGGCTTGAAGATCTATTTTTCTTTGCATAGCGTCCTCACGAACTTCTTCGACCAATTTCTCTATGGTTGGACCTTCGACTGAAAGGTCTATGGTACTCTATATCTGTTGCAGAGCCTTCAACTTGCTGTAAATGGTCTATGACAACTAGCTTGCCTCATCAGCCTAGGGTTGTGTCCTTGAGGAGATAACACAAGCCTTCTGACACAACTCATCAATCTGGGTCTAGATGAACTTTCCTTCCTGAAGTCTAGTGAACCTTTGTGCAGGTGCTAAGCTCCACATTGTTGCCCTAATCTCATCAAACTGTAATTGTTTGTCATGGATGTCTGCGTAAATTTTTTGCAATTGCTGATCCTTGTGAAGCGAGGTCCACATCTCCATTGTCTACTCAAACAATTGGTTGCAATCCATGACTACAGATTCCATAGTAGTCATATATTCTTTAATGGTAGCCTCACGCTACTCTCTGAATTTTGGAGGATTGTTTGGTTGCAGCTTAAGTTGAAGCTTTGATATTTGCAGCTGCAACTCAAAGTAGACCTTTCCAATTTCCTCCTTGGACTCCTTCACTGCATAGCTAACTTCTTAATTTTCTTTGCTAAGGCTGCTTCTGCTGGAATTTGGAGCTCAAGGAGATCACTGCATATTGGGGAAAAGGTGGTCTCTAGCTATTGATTCGACTGTATTGCCTCATCATGGGCTTGCAAGGCCTACGCCTGCTCTTCAAAAATGTGTTGATTGTTAGTTTTGACCTCATCGATAATCAACAGTACTTGATTCTTCAAGATGTTGAGATCATCTAAAACTCCCTGGTGCATCTCATACAAAGTTTGCAGTGGTAGCGCTGGAAGGTTGATACTCAGGTTCTTCTAGAAGTGTGCATGCTCCTCGTCTTCGTCTATCTCAAACTGGAGAGATCCTCATGTGAGGGGTATTGGGTGAAGCCTATATGTGATTTCCACTGCACTAATGCTCGACATGCTCACTTGAACCACGTTCAATTATCCCATGCTCACCTGAATCACACCTGTTTGGAAGTGCAATTCCTCTAGGCACTATTATACTTTATCCAATACCTGGTGATATTGGTCCATGATGTGTCCCTAAATCATTTCAGTGGCATTCCATACAACATCCTCTATCTCATCAAGGTCGTCCTCTGTGAGGAACAATGGTGTCACACTCGCAAACTTATCAGACTTCTACTTCTTGTGAGGTCTAGTGGAACCTCGCTTCTGCCTCTTCCTGACCCTAAAAGAGGGCTCCAAATCTATGCCACCTTCCTCTTCACCTTCAGTATCGACCTCAAAATTGGTGCACTTCATTTCTGGTTCTTTGAGGTCAATAGTGACCTACGATGTTGCTACAACTTTCTCCTTTAAGACTTCCTTCTATGTTGGATAAACCTTTTCTTTTGGTGATATCTTCTCTTTTGTAGAGGACTTTTCCTGTTGCACTATTGTTTCTTTCTGCACTGCATTCTCTTTTTGTGCAAACTTTTCTTTTGTAGAATGCTTCTTTGTTTCTTATTCTTTGTCTTTCATGGCCATTGTTGCAGCTACTATTTTTCCTATTTCTCCTTTTGTTACCTTACTTGTTCCTGTGCCTTCATCAAATGCGGTGATCCATTCACTCAACCATTTGTTGATGACCCTCAAAATTTCTTCCTCTATGACCAAATATGGAAAATTATTCCATGTTCATCTGGTATCCTTCTTTGCACGTATAGACAGATTGTGGAAATCTTCCTTGAAATCTGCAATATTAGTATATTGTGCATGTAAACTAGTTGACAACTGTGGCCATTGGGTGATCACCATTCGAAAATCTATCTCGAAAAATACCAAAAATATATTTTTTTCCATGATTCGGTCAGGATCCTTCATTGCCCACAATGAGGCAAATTTCGCAGGCTCGCACAAGTCTAGATCCTGATTTGGGAACCTTCTCTCCTCAAGCATTCTCCATGCCACTAGCGCGATCAAGAGTAGTACCCATGCATAGTGGAATGCCTTGCCATCCTCCTGGGATTCACATAAATTGTCTAGGAACTCATGACAAAGATACTTCACCCAATTGTATTAGACCCCTTTATTGTAGTGTGCAACTATAGATACTAGTGGTGTCGACACTTCATCGGCACGACACTTCCTCATTATTATTCCAACCAAAATTTGTGGAACAAACTACTTAAATCCATCTGATATGGACCTAATGGTATAGCCACGCGACTTCTTCACCATCCTGAAGTCACTCTTCATTTGATCAGCTAGCTTCTTTTCCTACGATTTCCCTGCAAAAGGATCTGTAAGGTTCTCACCCTAATAAGGCGACAAGGTGATTCTATGGATCAACATGTCATCAATTGGAATGGGCTCTCCCAGCCAGAGGCACCCATCATGAACCAGGGCCAACAATTGATGCACATAGATAGTATTAATGAAGATTCAAGTAAAGTGTGGCACCCACAACATGATAATAAATCATGCGCACTCAATCCCAACCGCCCACTTCATTCGCTCAAGTCATGTAACAGTTGACTCTTTATAGTATACCTTCTTCAAATATTTTCTGGGTTCCAACTACGGGAACTTTGCATGATCATCCAAGTCCTAGTCCTCCATCTTCAAGAATCGTACCCAGGCCAACAAATTCCCCTCCACAAGTATGTTCTCTGGCAACAATTGTGTGAAGACCTTATCTTTCACCGAGTCTGGGTCCTTAGTCACTTTAGTGGTGGATTTCCTAGGGGGTACATAAGGTGGCAACCAATTAATTAGCACTACTTCTTCTGCATCAATATCTTCAACCCCCTGTTGGAATTATGTGACAAGTGTTGTCCTTAATAGAAAATCACACAGATGACAGATCATAGCGCAGCAGGTCAGAAGCAAGGAATTGATGATTAGACTACAAGAATGTTTGAAAGAGTGAATTATCCTTTATAGATCTGTACGCAGTTTCAGTGAAGCGAAGGCGCATATACACGTAGGTTCTGTGAATGAAAACAGTGTATACGTAGGTTGGTCCAAACAAAGCCGTGTATACACGCAGGTTAGACATTACCAAGTCATGTATGTGTATGCACGTACATTCATGCACGGAAAGGCACGTATATGTGGGAGAACTTATTTTTGGTCCATGGTATTTAGTCCTTGGTACTTGAACCTACGGTTTTGGACCATGGTATCTCGTCAAAAGTGATGATCCCTATTATTGGGTCCATGGTATTGATTTGTTATGGTTTTGGACCGTGGTATTGTGAAAGGCCTAAGACTATAAAAGGAGAAGAAGATCATTATGCAAGGAGTGAGAGAAAGTCTTGAATATCTAATGAAGTGTGAGTTACAGTATGTAGACAATGGGTTCATGATGCATTGCTTGGTCTGAGCTAAGGAGGAACCTCATCAGTTGATGGAGAACAAGATCTAATGATAGATCGAGATCAAATGGTTTGGAATGAATCATCTTTTTATGGTTTGATTATGGATAGACTAGATCTGAATTATTGATGCATGTTTTATTTTACGCATGTTATGATCTGGGTATGACTGATGTCTGAAACAGCCGCAAAGTCATGATTGAATATGTATAGATCTGTACGCGGGTTGCTTGGGCGAAAGCGCGTATATACGCAGGTTTGATTCATCATAGTAGCGTATACATAATGATGTATGATGTTTGAAGTTACAGTTGGGTTTGATTTTTATTGTAGAGTTCTATAGTCTGCTCTGTGTTCTGGTGACTGTGTTGTTGACATGGTTTCAGTGTTTAAGTGATTCAGAAATTGATGATGCTAGTATTGATTGTTTTGTGCTTCAATGATATTGATGGGTCTAGTATGAAAATTGGATGAAATGTGGCCTTTAGATTTTAGTGTTGTGCTTCAGGAGTATCCAGTCTGAAAATGTATGAAACGTGGTACCTGGAGGAAGAAAGAGAAGGTTGTTGCCTTCTGTAGGTTGACACCTATGTACTAGTGCATCAGCTAGTACAAGAACTAAGGGGGTGGTAGCTCCCTTCCAGTAGCAGTTGAAGAACGAGTAAAGGCTGGAGCATTTCAGTAGGCTAGCACCTACGTACTAGTAAGTGGATCGGCTAGTACAAGAGCTAAGGGGGTTGTAGCTCCCTTCCAGGAGAGTCTGGAGAATGAGAGAAGGTTTTAGCCTTCTACAGGTAGAAGCCCGCGTACTAGTATAAGATTGCACCAGTACAGAACTATTGTAAAAGAAGTTTCTCATTAAAAGAAGATAGAGACGACATGCAGCAAGTGGTTTTCACTCACATTGGGTTTCCACCTTATATCATGGTGTTCATGTGTGCTTCTTGTGTGTGATGATCTATTCTATTTTACTATATCTGCTTACTGTACATATGGTTAAAGAAGTTCTAATGCACTAACTAAAGATAAACATTTAATGGATTAATTCAATCATAAGTATTCTGGATATACGCTAGTTGCATTAGACACAGTTGCGTATACATGCGGGCTCCCTTAATTGAAGTAGCGTATATGTATCTAAGTATGGAAATGAAAAAGTTTTATTGATTTGATAATACTGA
>APFE030207669.1:35113-66393 GCA_000404065.3 Pinus taeda
CCCCCCTCTCAGTGTTATTTCCAACAATTGGTATCAGAGCAGGTCCTTTGGTAGAAGCTTGATCGCTTGAAGGAGATCCGTGGATGAATGGGAAAGAAGCTTAAGAAGAAAGCACCTAAGAAGAAGAAGACATCTCAGAAGAACTATGACAGTGGGAGTATCGATTGGGGAATATGCAGAAGAAGCACTTCAGATTCAGAATCACTTCAAAATGAAGATGAACAAGAACTATCAGGTATGAATTTGTTATCCTCAGGTGATCCTGTTATCTATCCATTTGAAGATGATGAAAGTGATAGTGAAACAACTGAATGTGCTCTTATTTGTGAGCAAGAAAGATATCAAATAGAGGCAGAATTTAAAAGGCTCACAGACAAAATTAGAGATCAACAAGATCTATTGAACAAAAGGGAATGTGCCTTCAAAGAAGAATCTACCAAACTAAAAGCTCAACTAGAGGAAGGAAACAAGGAAAGGAAGTTATTCAAGGAAAAATGTCAAAAGTTGCAGGATGAAGTGACATCATTAAGAAATGAAGTAAATGAAAGAAGCACAACAAAAAAGAAACTCAGAGATAAATCCAGTTACTATGAAAGGCTTGAAGGTACGATCCTCTTGCTAAAAGAAGATCTTGAAGAATCAAAGAAGCAGAATAAAGAACTACTCCAAGCTCTTGAAAAACAAGAAAACGAATTTCTTGAACTAAGACATCAGTTGGAAGAAGAAAGAAAAATTAAAGAAAACATGAAGAAGCAACATCGTGAAAGGGAAGAGCAACTTCAGGTTGAGTTAAATATTCTAAATGATAAATTAGAAGAAAAGGATAAGCTCTTATGATTTCAAGATAGTACTAAGATCTTGGATGATATTCTTAGTAGTCAAAGGTCTCCTGCTATCAAAAATGGTCTTGGTTTTCATGGATATGTTGAAGGAGAATCTAGTTCACAAAGTAAGACAAGGGACTCCAATGAAAAATCTGAAATGCTCAACAAGGAAATGAGAGGTCAACCCCATCAACAGCCAAGGAAAGAAATTCTTCAAAGAAAATATTTTACTCCTCCGATGAATAATGTTGAATGTTATGTATGTCATAATCTTGGACATGTTGCAGCCAGATGTAGAAGAATAATGGTTCAAGATCATCACACAGAAAAATCATCACATTCCAAGTATTTTTAGGGATATTTTTTTTCTTGCAATATGTTTGGTCACAAATTTGTTTATTGCTACAGAAGGAATATGAAACATGTAAGATGTTATGCATGTAACAAGCTTGGACATATAGCAAAGGAATGCAGGAACAAAGTACGGGCACCACACCAAAAGGAGAAAACATCATCACACTTGAAGATATGGAAGAAGAAGGAAGTCCACTCAGGAAGATGTGGCACATCACCATATATAGACATAACATACTAAGGGAAGCTGAAAGTGTAAAAATTCAGTGTCCTAAATCTCATACGCAAGTTGCATAAAAGGAATTCATGTATATACATGAGTTTCACACTGCACAGTCGCGTATATGTCAGTATGAGGAAAAGCAGTAGGGACAAGCTCAGAAAAAGGGTCTGATATGATTTGTTCTGTTTGATAATGGTTACAATCTGCTGATAATGTGAGGAAATGTTTTGATACTTGTATGATGTTTAGAACTGTTTTTGATCCTAACTTGATGATGATAATGCCTTGATACTTCCTGCTGATATATGCATGATCATATCTTATAGTAAACAAGATGGCACAGGTTCAGGGGGAGCATATACTGCATTGTTGGCATTATGGTTAGTAGCCCTTGGTGATTATGCTTATATGGCTTAATTATACATCTTGCTATGGTTATGACTTGTCAATAATAAATATTTGATCAGATTTGTGGTTGATTCTCTGATGATGCATGTATGGTGCTTACATGGTGATCTTCACATGGATAAGGAGAAGTACAAAGCTTGATGATGAGTCACTCATATGCTGTTGTCATCATATGCATAAAGATCATATAATACAGTTATGATGCATGATTCCAATAATTTCTTGGCACTCATATGGATGAGGATTGTTGCTGTTAATGATATCAAGAATTCTTGTCTTGAGCTCTAGATACATAGTGCTAGATACATGGAGTTGCATTGTTGGAGATATGATGATGATGAGTTCTTACCCATATGATGATAGGTTGATACTTACATATGTTGATTGATGCAGATGTTCCCATGTGATGATATTTGGATCATGTAGATCTTGATGTTGATGAAATGGCTATGATGTTTTTCACATATGATATAATGTGAATGATTATGTATGCCATATGTAGAATTCTGTTCAAAAGGATGAGTTGATATCATGCCTGGTTATAGGACATTTACAGGTTACTGATCTGGAAGTGGTTGTATACGCGAGTTTCATAAGGAAAATCTGTGTATATACGCATGTTTCTGTCGATACAGTCGCGTATATGATGATTTGAAGGAAATCAATGGGCCAAAATCAGGATGAGAAGAGTCTGAGAGAGACCATCTGGCACAGATGGAACAAGTACAGAGGGAGAACATGATTGTTTGTCTAGATGTTGTTCACAGATGCTTATGGAGCAGATCATACATTGTGTTGATGACTATCATGGTCTTATTTAGATGTTTGGTCTCATGTAAAGGTCATATCAAGACTCATGATGTAATAGTGTGTCTCTATCTATTGTAGTCATTTGATGAAATCTCCTCTGATGTAATTTGTACCCCCTCTATGCATATGAAGGATGATGAAATATTTCAGTCATGTATTTATTTTATTATCAAGGTCATGTAATGGCCTATGCTGGTTTCCCCACTACTGGGATGGATGATGTTATACTCTTATGTTATCATGTGTAAACCTTGATGTATCCTCACTTGGTTGGGTAGATGAGTCAATTCCCACTTGGTTGGGAGATGGATGTATGTATGAGTCCTTAGTAATAGGAAGGTCAGTTATGATAGAGTCATGTTATTCTTGTAGAACATTTTTTTTCAGACCTTGCTTACAGTCAGGGGGAGCATGAACAACACTCTTCAACTGAACAGAGTTTTCAGCATGTACTCGAAAGGAGCACGGATAGATTGGTACACCTTGGCATATACAAAAGGGGAGATCATTCAGAGATTTTAGCAGGTACTCAGGGAGAGTATGGTCAGCAGAATGATTATCAAGGAAAGAGATTATCTTGGTCTTCCCTTTGCCCTTGATGTCAAAGGGGAAGAGTGATTTGGTTTTGTTGCCATCAAGTCCAAAGGGGGAGATTGTTGGAATTATGATGCATGTGTTGTACTTGATGGCAACCCACTCGTAGAAGAACATCTCACTTATTTATAACTAGATGAATCTACAGAAGAGATATCAGATGTGACTAAATGCATGGGATGCCGGAAAACTCAAAGGAATCAGATGACAATTCTTAGTATGACAAGTTAGCTTTGCCATCAAGTCCTAAGGGGGAGATTGTTGGCATTATCAGACAAGTGTTGTCCTTGATGGCAAATCACAGATGACAGATCATAGTGCAGCAGGTCAGTAGCAAGGAATTGATGATCAAACTACAAGAATGTTTGAAAGAGTGAATTATCCTTTATAGATCTGTATGCAGTTTCAGTGAAGCAAAGGCATGTATACACGTAGGTTTTGTGAATGAAAACAGCATATACGCAAGTTGGTCCAAACAAAGCCGCGTATACACACAGGTTAGACATTACCAAGTCACGTATGTGTATGCACGCACATTCATGCACAGAAAGGTGCATACATGTGGGAGAACTTATTTTTGGTCCATGGTATTTAGTCCTTGGTACTTGAACCTATGGTTTTGGACCATGTTATCTCATCAGAAGTGATGATCCCTAGTATTGGGTCCATGGTATTGATTTGTTATGGTTTTGGACCATGGTATTGTGAAAAGCCTAAGACTCTAAAAGGAGAAGAAGATCATTATTCAAGGAATGAGAGAAAGTCTTGAATATCTGATGAAGTGTGAGTTCCAGTATGTAGACAATGGGTTCATGATGCATTGCTTGATCTGAGCTAAGGAGGAATCTCACTAGTTGATGGAGAACAAGATCTAAGGATAGATCAAGATCAAATGGTTTGGAATGAATCATCTTTATATGGTTTTATTATGGATAGACTAGATCTGAATTATTGATGCATGTTTTATTGTACGCATGTTGTGATCTAGGTATGACTTATGTCTGAAACAGCCGCAAAGTCATGATTGAATATGTATAGATCTATACGCGAGTTGGCTTGGGCGAAAGCGCGTATATACGCGGGTTTGATTCATCGTAGTAGTGTATACATAATGAAGTATGATGTTTGAAGTTGCGATTGGGTTTGATTGTTCTTGTATAGTTCTGTAGTCTGCTCTATGTTCTAGTGACTGTGTTGTTGACAGGGTTTCAGTGTTTCAGTGATTCAGAAATTGATGATGCTAGTATTGATTGTTTTGTGCTTCAATGATATTGATGGGTCCAGTATGAAAATTGGATGAAACGTGGCCTTCAGATTATAATGTTGTGCTTCAAGATTATCCAGTCTGAAAATGTATGAAACATGGTACCTGGAGGAAGAAAGAGAAGGTTGTTGTCTTCTGTAGTTCGGCACCTACGTACTAGTACATCAGCTAGTACAAGAGCTAAGGGGGTGGTAGCTCCCTTCCAGTAGGAGCTGAAGAACGAGTAAGGGTTGGAGCATTTCAGTAGGCCAGCACCTACGTACTAGTAAATGGATCGGCTAGTACAAGAGCTAAGGGGGTTGTAGCTCCCTTCCAGGAGATTCTGGAGAACGAGAGAAGGTTGTAACCTTCTGCAGGTAGAAGCCTACGTACTGGTATAAGACTGCACCAGTATAGAACTATTGTAAAAGAAGTTTCTTATTAAAAGAAGATAGAGATGACATGCAGCAAGTGGTTTTCAACCACATTGGGTTTCCACCTTATATCATGGTGTTCATGTGTGCTTCTTGTCTGTGATGATCTGTTCTATTTTACTTCACCTGCTTATTGTACATATGGTTAAAGAATTTCTGATGCACTAACTAAAGATCAACATTTAATAGATTAATTGAATCATAAGTATTATGGATATACGCTAGTTGTATTAGACACAATTGCGTATACACGTGGGTTCCCTTAATTGAAGTAGCGTATATGTATCTAAGTATGGAAATGAAAAGGTTTTATTGACTTGATAATACTGATTCACCCCTCCTCTCAGTATTATTTCCAACACCCCCATATTTAATTCTTCTACATCCATATCCAAGGGTTCCGTTGGTTTGTTCCTTCTATCCATCCGACCCTTTTGTCTAACCTCCATTAGATTTTTGCGTGGTGATTGCCACATCAGCACTTGCTATGGTTTCTTTTGCTTCTTCTCTTCTACCACAGAGGTAGTGGGTTTAGGCCTCAACGACCTAAGAGTTGTGGTAGGTACAGGTTTTTTTGCAGTCATTCTATCTTAGAATGTTTCCTTCTTCCACTCAAGTAAATCTGCCTCCCATCCAATTCCTTTTTGTAGAAACTTCTCTCGTATCTCTTTTCAATCCCCTATAGAAATGCAACAATCATCTTGGTGCAAACTAAAGTGCAAAAGCTCAAGTAAAATTCTATGGAAGCAAAGTATTTGAATTTGGAGCGGTATGTTGTATTAAATTCTCCCCCCTGCTCCCTTTAACAGAAAGATGACCATCTAATCATATACAATTTTGTCAATAGTTACTTGTTGGTTGGGCTACATGAGACCCACTGTACTAGCACAACTCCTTCATCACAACACCACTCTGCACTTTTCTTCTAATTCTCACGTAGCCCCTTCACTTCACTAAACTATCCTTCTGGCATTGTAGTTTATAATCTCGCACTTCATTGTAATTTCCTAAAGTACTAAGAATTTCTTGCATCTATATAGTCATTGCACAGGGGCGCGATCACCCCAATACAACATCAATCGCCTCCCATTGATTTTGATTGGAAATAGCTCCCCATTCAACTTCGCGAGCTGAACTATACCTCCGTCCCTAATCTCCTTGACGATGTATGGTACCAACCAATGCATCTAAAAATTTTCTAGAAACTTCATAAACTTGCTATCATACATTAGTACTAAATATCCACTTTTAAAGGTGCACTGCTGAATGTGGTGATCATGCAATGCCTTTTCCCTAGCCTTCTACACTTGCTAATGAAAACCTACCAAGAAGCAATATTCTTCCAACTCAACTATCTGTGTGAGGCATTCCTCCATGATATCCTAATTGGCCATCTTTGTGATTGTAGCAACCTACAAACTAGGCACAATATACTCCATTGGCATCACTACCTCTTTTCCATAAACCATTCTAAATGGTGTATGTTTAGTTAACTTCTTATAGGTAGTTCTATATGCCTGTTGATGGTGTTGGACCCGCCAACATGTCAAGGGATCTCCCCAGTAAGAATTCCTAATTATAATTTAGACCGTCTGGTGTAGGAGTCCTAGCAGTGGGTGATATGGTAATGTCTTCACCACGATTTCACATAGAGGAAAGTAATATAACTCTGTTGGTAGCAAGGGTGTGATAGTTGCAATGATTCAACGAAGGTGCATGAGAGGTTCTAACACATGGGGGTTAAGATGAGTGCACCAGTTGGAAATCTATGATAGCACGTAGTTAAAAAGGGAACACATGAGCAAATATGCATCACAACATGGACAGAAAGTTAGCTAGCAATCCAAAGTGATGGTTAAACCAACAACACATTTCATAAAGCTTCATACATACATACATACATACATAGTTATACATGCACACATAAGTAAACATATACATATATCATTTAGAGTAAACAAGATAGCATCAAATACAATACAACATATGCATGAAATGTGTTAGCTCTTGTTATATTAAGAAGTGTAAGTTCCAGTCATACAACATATCCATGTCCAACCACTAGTTCCGACAACGGAACATTATAGCCACAACTACCTGCTCCCCCAAAGAGATGTACTAGTTATGCAGAGTGGAGAAGCAAAGGCCTATTAAAATACTATCCAAGCTCTCTCCAAGATAGTCTTATCATAAGCTTGGCTGACCAAAAGCTTCTACAAGGAGTTATGAGGGACTATTTATAACAAAGGGTGGGGTATCCCTTGACATTCCCCTTTGTGACAGTTAAACTACCCTCATGACTCTTCATCTAGTCGATTATTGTTACATCCAACTATAGACACTTGACTTGCACTTCACAATACATTACATTACAATGCACATGTACCCATGTGAGAGAAATGGCTTGAGAAATCCATGCTCGACATCACTATGACTTAGAAAACCATGGAAGTCCAACTCCTCAACATCCTCACACTGATCAACAATAACATACTGATGCCAAGATCAGTAGTCCGCAATGGTGTCTGCGTGCTCTAAGGTGACATATTTCTGGAACCTGACTCTTGCCTACATAAAATCCAGGTACACTACTCAGGCTCCTCTATCCAAATTGTCTGTAAGTAGGTTCATCGTTGTCTTCAATGCATCTGGACCAACAACATACTTGTGCATGATGTCTGCACTGATGGGAATGTCTTGGCTAGTGGAAATGTGCATCAACGCATCGAAGTATGAGTCAAGCTCTAGTCATACTTGTGCCTTTGTCTTCACCTAGGTTCAAGTCCCAATAGATTGGATCACATTTACATGCACCACAACATCCATACACTTGAATACACGTGCATGGGAAGCCTCTATACTAGTGGTGAGCTATGGGAGCTCTTCATAGTTTCGCATCTGACTACAGATATGTGACTTCATCTTGACCGCATTGGCCTTCATCATCTTAGTCAAGTGAAGTAGGGCTTCCTTGTATCTCATCATCCATGTTTGCATGTAATCAAAAGTAGCATGTAAGTTCGTCAAGATGCATGCTCTTCTAGCACATCCTTGTTGCCATCCGTTGAGATGGATGACTACCTTATGCATGGTGCCAAACTTGGAGTACAACACTCACATAACTATTTCAAGGGACAATACTTCATCTAGTATTTCCTTCTTTAGTTCAGCTCAGGCGGATGTTGTCTCCATCTCTCCTCCTTTCTTGGTCATCTGTAGTTCCTTAGCCATTCACTCATTTTCATCTATAAGAAAGAGAACACTTGAGCTAGTGGTTTCATCATAAACTCCGGTTGCATCATCGAAGGCTGCTGGATGTTTCTACATTTCAGACATGGTCACTTGTTCCTCAACTTGTGCAGTAGATGTATGATCATCCGGAGTCAACACTCTACGAGACTGCGCAACTCTATGTTAAGACTCATCAAATGAGATGTTGTGAATCTCCCCTTCTAGGTGATCTCCAAGGATATTTGTGCCTCCTCGGTCACTTGAGACTTGCTAATCATCTGGATGCGGTGAAGCAAGTGGACCTCTTGGTGGTGAGGCATAAGGTTGATGTCCTATTCCAATTCCTATTGCTCCATATTCGTATCCAACTGTTGAAGTGCTTACTCTAACTCATGAGCCTACGATGGTTCACCCTGTCTGCCTGATGCCAATTGTTCTAATGATTCCACTACATGTATGGGCATTGCTTCATCCGTTTACACATGTTTTGCCCCTTGTTGTACCTGTTGCTACTACACTTCCCTCTCCTGTTTTCGTAGCTCTTGTTCCTTCCGTAGTTTCTCCTTCATCTCAAGTAACTCCTTCTCTGTTTCCTCCATTCTTCTCTTCTCCCTCTGCCTTTGTGTGATTCTCTTGTCATGATGTTTCCACTTCGCCTCTATAGCCATAACTAATTTCTCTACTAGTGGATGTATTCAGAACTTGTAGCTTTTATCTTCCTCCATGCAATTGACAATCTTTCTCTTTCCCTTGTTGTGCACTTGTATGCTTGCCTCTACTGCTACCACTATTATTATTTGTGCTCTTCAGGATGCTACTACAAGTTGCTTCGCTAACCACTCCACGGAGAATCCAACCTTTTCACTAGGTATGGAGAAACTATAGCAATATCTCCATGGGTCCTCCTTGGCCCAATGATATGCCTCGTGGATCCAGTTGAACTGTACTCTCATGCAGTGATCTTTCACAATACAATGTGGGTAATACAGATTGTAACTTCAGAGGTCAAATGGATACTTCTTCATATGTCCTGATTCAACATCTACTTGCTTGAAACTTCAGATCTCATATAACCCAATCTGCAACAGAAGAACGGGCCAAGGTGCCTTTCTCTTCCAGTGCAGTATAGTTGTGAATCTTGCCAAGGTGTGATATGCTACTTCCTGCATGAAGTATGTCCAATGTAAACTTTGGTAGAACATGTGGAGGCTTCTCAGCATTGAAAAATTTGTATGAAGGTGTTGGATGGTGAGGCATACCAGTTAGCAATGTCTATCAGTGCCTCCATTATTTCCCTCGACATGTGGAGTGGGTCATGTTAGAATATCATCTTGTAAACTGGGGTGACAAAATAATTGGACAACCATGTGATAACTCCTCTGAAGCTGCATTCGGACAACAACTTACAATATGTGTTCATAGTAATCTCCGCTAGTGACCATGCCCACTCCAAGCCTGGAAACTCCTGTTGGGCACAGATTGCATATAAGATGTAGGTGGCCATGTACATATCTACTTGCACACCTCCATGTGACTGTCAAACCTTCGTTACCTATTCCTTCAACTGATGAGCCAACATGTTAGACCAGTTACATGGTTCTCCTTCTCTGGCCAGTTGGTCCAACGCGATTACCCAACTATATGGGAAGGTTTCCATTCTTTCTTGGCCATAAAATTAACATGAAAATATGACCAAGTATTGATATGCCTTTCGAAATATCTTCGTATTGTAGATCTGGTTGGCTGTCATCTTGAATCTAGTTGGCTCCTTTTCCCAGTTCTTCAAAATGTCTCTAGATTTGGCACTACTACTAGGTAAGCTGAAAGGAGTCTCCATGATTTCATGGTCTCAGGATCAGTGTGCAAGACGATCTAGTGTATCATGTCTGTGCATGGGAATGTGGGGTATCTGCATGCAATCTGGTACAAGAAGGATTTGTGAATGTTCACATACACCTGGTGGCCTTCGAGGTCTTCCCTAAAGGTGCCTACAAATGCTTCATTGACATCTTACCATTTCAACTTGATGTCCTTGTCTAGAAACAACTTGGTATCTTCATAGATTGGTAGATATGCAGACATTCGTTCAACTGTTGCTCTAGTTGCACTTCTGTTAGTGTCCTTTGATCCTACTCTCTTGGAGGCCATTAATTCTATACTACTAAGAGGTAGAGGAACAATTGACAGATCTAGAGACAAAATGACATGCATGGCAAGAAATTTGTCAGCAAAAACCAAAGCAAATTCGAGGAATGTCATAACACATACTTGGGGAATGATAGGAAAATATTGCCAATTTCTTCTAGGAGGCTTGGTGATTGGATGCCAAAACTGTACAAAAGGTATTTTTGGTTTTATGGGAGGTAAGACTAGCTCCTATATTTGTGCAATGCGCAATCTAGACTGATTGCTGACTGTTGGGATTGTGCAATGCGCGATTCTAGCTGGAAATGAATGTAGGTTTATGCCAATTTCTTCTAGGAGGCTTGGTGATTGGATGCCAAAACTGTACAGAAAGTATTTTTGGTTTTATGGGAGGTAATACTGGCTACTATATTTTTACAATGCGCAATCTAGACTGATTGCTGACTGTTGGGATTGTGCAATGCGCGATTCTAGCTGGCAATGGGTGCAGGTTTAGGGACTGCATTGGACAATTTTCTAGGCCAGTAGTCAGTTTCCCTCAGAAATACAAAAATAAGTCCTAGAGGAGAGTGCTTGGGTATAAATACCCATTTTTGGAGAGGAAGATAGAGCCTTCCTTCCCCGTATGGTGCAATGTTGTCTCGGTGAGGTAGAGTATGGGCCAATGTTGGCCAAACTCGCCGACGGGAAACTGAAAGCAACTGTGAAAGTGAATGCATGGTGACACTAAGTGAAAGTAGAGGTGATTGATCATTCATGTAAATATTGAATGAAGGATTCATTAAACATATCAATATGCATGTGGGTGAAGCGAGTCGCTGAATCTCCGACCATTCGTGCAAAACAGTTTCATGCATGTGACAATGGTGAGATAGCAACGAAAACTGAAATGGTGCTAGTACAAGCTAGTATGGATGTAAACGATAGAAAGTGTTCAAAGAAATCAAGAAAACAACACTCACACAAGAAAAAACACCAAAAGTGACAGAAATGATGAAAAATATGAGTTGAGACCACTTACCCATGAATAGATGAGTCAGATGTGTCGAAGAGTCCTGGATGTGTTCTGGGATCTTAGATATCCAATATTGATGTGAAAGAATGAACGCTGATGCGTCGAATAAATATGTTTGAGCTCATGACGTGCATGCCACAAATCTAGGGAAAATCGACACTTGGAGGAAAGTTTCTAAAATGATTTTGCATGTAACCTTCGGCTACTAAAAATAGCTCCCTAGATCATGGGAACCTTTTTGCATGTTTACTTTTTCTATTTTGGGAAAAAGCAAGTTATGCATGCAAGTCAATTTTCCTTGGTCCCGGGTGGAACTAATCAACCAAAATATTCATGCATGGGGCTGCTCAACTACTGGGAGAAAATGTGCATTTCTGGATAGTAGTTGGGTTGGCTACCTAGGATATTTGTGTAATTTCTGGACAGAGAAGTTGAGTGTTACCCAGGATTACACAATTCCTAGGCTGAGAAGCCCTAATGGGAAGGATTGCATAGTTTTCTTGGCGAAGCATGACTGGAAGGATTGCACAATTCTGGAGGCTAGTAGGCTTCTAGACAAAATTGCACAATTTCTGGAGGGAAGGTTGGTTGCCCTGCAGAATTGCACAATTTCTTAGGGGAGTTGCTCACCCTGCAGCTGGACCAAGTTTGAATGAACAACCTATGAGGGGAATGCATCAATCTTTGATCGACAGAATGCCTTTCTACAAGAAAAATAATGAAGCTTGTGTACTTTACAAAGCAAGACAAGGTATTGTGAAAGGTTGGTAGGGACGCTCGAAAACGAAGCTAAGGAAAAATTTTGGAGGGTCATTGTAGCCGCTACAACAATGCCCAAAGAATAACTGATATGCGCACATCTCAATTGTAGCTATTTGCATTACAGATTTTCATCAAAGCATTCTCAGGGATTTTATTAAAGGCTTCAACTGTGCCATTTTCATGAGGATGATATGGTGTGCTCTTCTGGTGGTACATCTAAAATTGTTCAAGCAAACCAGAAACCGTTTTGTTCAGGAAATGTGAACCCCTATCGCTCATTAAAATCTTAGGACAGTCAAACCTAGACAAAATTTGTTCAAATATAAACTTCTTAGTTGTTGTCACGCTGCAATCCTTCATGGGCTACGCCTCAGCCCACCCGGTTAGTTATTTTGTTGTTGTGATGATGTATTGTTCTCCTATCTTCTTTCCTATAGGCTAAATAGGCCCTAAAAAATATATTTCCCATTTGTCGAATGTTTGTAGAGAAACCTGTGGGTTCATATGTAATTCATCCCTTTGCAATGGCCTCCAACTCCTCTAACAAACATCACATGTGCTACAATATTCCTTGTAATCCTTGTGTATAGTTGGCCACCATATCCCATCTCGTAGGATATTCTGCGCAGTTTCTCTTCCCACATAATTTCCTCTAGGAACTCCTCCATGTGCTTCAGCAAGGATACTTTCTCATTGATAATTGGGGACATACCTAGACAGAACTTCATCTAAGCCCATTTTATACAAGTGCCCTGCAATGACAAAAAAATATGCAGCCCTGACCACCAATTCTTTTTTTTGTTGCATCATATGTCCTTCAAGAGGTGTACCTGTAGATAGGAACTGGATTATATCTACAAAGTGTTCATCTGCAACGCACACAGAAAGAGCTGCGAATCAAGCAATCCTTCCTCAAGACTTGTAATCTCATCGCCATTCTCAATCTATGAAAGGTGATCCTGTCCAACATTTAATCTCCCTAGCTTCGCAACTACCTCAAATTTGTACTCTTGGAATAGAAGTAACCATCTACAAGTTGCCCCCCTCCCCCAACATAGGATTTTTGACAAGGTACTTCAAAGCAGAATGATCTGTGTACATTTTCAAGTGCGCACCCAAAAAATAATTCTTGAACTTCTGGAGCACATATACCATCACCAACCCTTCGCGCTCCATGATTGAATAATTGTTTTCTTCCTTAGATAACCTTCTACTCACAAATGCAATCGTATGGTCAATATCTCTTGCACCTAATTGGGTTAATGCTACCCCTAACGCTATGTGGGACACATCTAAATGTACATGGAATTCCTTCTTCCAATCAAGGAACACTAGAATAGGTGTTGTAACCATTTTTTCCTTCAACACAACTAATTTTTTCTGGCAATCATCATCCCAAGAAAACAATGCATCCTTCTTTAATAAGTTTTCCATGGGTGGAATGATCTGCACATATGCCTTGATGAACTTCCTATAGTATCTTGTATGGACCAATGTTGCATGCAATTGTTTTACATTCCTTGGATGCTCCAAATTGATAATTAGTGCAATTTTAGCAGGGTCCACCATCAGCCCTTGCTTACAAACAACATGGCCTAAACGTATCCCATATGGTACATAGAATATGCACTTCTTTAGACTAAGGGATATCTAATACTTCCTACAAGTATCCAGCATTACGATAAGACTTGAAATGTGATTTTTCAATAATCCAAACACCGTCAAATCATCAAACGAAACCTTCAAAAACTTATGAATAAATTATTTAAAGGTTGCAACTACCACTATAGAAAATATCGCAAGGGCATTCTTAAGTCCAAAGAGCATAACTGTATACAGAAAAGTGCCCCATTCTATGGCGAAGGTAGTCTTACTTCGATCTTTTGGCGTAATCTTGATTTGGTGATAACATGAGAACCCATCTATGAAAAAGTAGGCTTCTTGGCCTCCAATGTTTTCCAATACTTCAACTGTGAATGGCATAGAGAATGGATCATGTACATAAGCATCATTCAACTTCCTTAGATCAACACAGATTTGGATTTCACCCTTCATCTTCCTCTCCTAAACCACCATAGGACTAACCTAGTTTGATTCTTCTACAGGCTCAGTAGTCCTTGTTGCAAGCATCTTATCCAGTTTTTCGCACATTTTTTCTTTGTATTTAGGATTCAACTAGTATGGGCGTTGTTTTATCAATTTTGCATCTTGCTTCAGATTGACCTTTATAACACCCAAATCACTACTATCGAGAACTTTGTTGGAAAGAAGTCTTGATATTCCTGGAATAACTCCACAATTTTGTCAACTATGTGCTCATCCTAGTAATCATCTATATTCGTAAACATCGACTGAGCTTCTAATCGAATGTTCACTTTCTTGGTATTCAATGGTTTTGAGATGTCAGAAAATTCTACCTGAGAGCCAGCAACTTTGCATTTTCCCTCTGACTCATGGATATTGATATTCATGGGGTCTTCCTCGCCTTCTTCTATGGTAGCATTGTATAATTCCAAAGCATGGTGTAGCTGCATACTCCAGTCTAGTTGTACATATGTGATAGGCTCTGCAGACATTCTGAATATTGCAACCTTGATTCCCTGTAATGCTTCATCAATACATTTGAATCCATTATCAAAACTAAATGTTAACGGAAACCTTTCCTTTCAAACATTCCACTCTGTAGCTTTTTGTTTCAACTTTGTTTCTAAATAGCAGTTCATCGGAATAGTATCCAATGTGTGGAAAAATACGTGCACCCATTCAGGATGTGGTTCCTCTCCCCATGATTTCGTCCAATGATCTAGATGCTTTCACGGATTGTCCTTTCCTGTATATTTTTCAGCCATGCAAGTATTGGCATATCCAAACCACAGCTTCATCAACCTTCAGTATTCCTTCCAATATGTAAAATTGTTCTTATGTGTACCCCTCCATCTGACAGGCATAGCTCTCAGTGCAATGTCCAGTTCCTGGAAAAGATTCTTCTCTAGTACATCCCTTTGAAATTTATCCAAAAGAAAATTTACATCTTATAATCCATCATAATATGGTAAATTGTGTAGCTCTCTAGATATACATCAGATTTGATTCAGTAAGGCTGTTGCATCGCAACATTGATAATTCTTGCAACCTATTCTCCTGATGCTCGAGTTCCTCCTATGAATTTGAGTTTTAGGAGTTGTCCTTTTCCCATTTAATTCTTCCATCCATTGTAGGTTTGATCCAATCCTCATTTCGCATAGTAAGCTTATAAATATGCTCAATATCATCCTCCTCATAGTAATCTTGGACTAGTTCAATATACTATGCACCCTTGGCTGGATCCAATGGAAAAATCACACTTAGTTCCTTCTTTTCAAATGTCATGATGTGCTTCTTTAGGTTGATGACCGCATTCATATCAAACGACCAATAAATTTCAAGAAACACCAGGTAGGGATTATTGTCATCCACTATTTCTATTACTTCAAAATAAGTTATAGCACATGCCCCTTAAATTTCTATATTTACTCCATGTAAGCACCCCATAGGAATAATATTCTATTGGTTCATCCTTCGAAGCTGAATGCGGGACAATTGTACCACTGCTTTTCCCATTCTTTCCCAGGTTTGTTCAAGAAAAAAATTCACATCAGATCCTAGATTAAGTATCACCTCGTCGAATTCAAATTCTCTGATTTGTATAGTCTATCTCATCTCTCAACTAGTCCTTTTCTTAAATTTGCTTATTTTATGCAATGTGTGACATAAGTAGTGGCTTACCCTTGCCAGTGGAGTTTTCTATCAACTCTTGCAGTCCTTCTACTACTTTTTCGTCCTTTAGGAGCTGCAGGAAAATGTGTAAGAAGGATGTTAACACTGAAGGATCTGTTTCTTATGCACCAATGACCTCTTTAAGCTTCTTTTTTCATGCATTCTAAGTCTTTGATGTCGAAGCTCCTAATTCCACAAAGCTATTTTTCTACTTCATAAAATTTTCCTTCTCTTTATGCAAATCAAACCCAACATCTTTGTCAGTAACCTTGCGCACCTATACATTTTCTTCTGGTTTCTTCCTGTGGCTATATCCTCCCGGTAGCTATATTTCTTCACGTAACTATATTAATGTTGGGCCCATATTTGTGCAATTCTAATATCATCATCTGGACGCTCTGGGTGGGCTACTGGTTGTTATTCTCTTGCATATTTGCGATGAGCACAAGACACTCTTCTATAACTGCTCAAAATGTTAGCAATATTGACAAGAGGGGTGTGTCATGTTTTGACTATCCCATGGAAAGTGGCCTAATTCCCCATAACTATAACAAATAATCTGTCTATGATCTCTTCCAGCTCCTCCCCCTTATCCTCTTCCTCATCCCTTGGATCCTTCAACCATTGTAGTTGTTTTAGGTAGAGTCACCCTAGGGTCTTAGGTTGAGAACACTAATAGAGCAGAGGGCATACAACATAAAGAGACACATAAACAAGCAGTCCTAATGCATAAACAGCTAAACATGGTACAAAAGGTCTTACCCCTAGATCCTACGTTTGAGGTCATTCCTCTAGGGTTCAAACTCTCTTCTTCTTCCTTGCACTTTAAGACATGCAATTCATTCAAGGCAAAGCATATACACCAAAAATAACTAAAAGAATGTTCATGATATCAAGGTTAGATCATATAAGCATGTAATAAAATAAGCATTAACATGAGATTTTATAAGAAAATCATGACATAAATTAATGCATAAAGACCATAATGATCAGGAACAAGACAATGCCTCTTTATTAATGTAAGCTAAATAAAATAAGGAAGAACTACAACCTGAGTCATTCACTGGCTCCAAGAAAAACTATCCTTCGGATCTGTCTTGCCCAAGAAATCAAGGATGAACAAGGATGTCATGAAGGGATGATGAACATATCAAGAAGGAAACATGGGTTTCCTATCACTTGGGAGTGTAGAAGGCAGAAGGATATCTTCATAGTTGATCAAGGATGTAATCAACTATAATATCAATATACCTTCCTCCTCTTCTAAGGCCTTCCCATGGAAATGTATTTATACTTCTCCAAATTAGTTTTTTCAGCTGGGAAATATTTGTTCCACAAGCTATAGTAGGTGGGTATCCGATAAAACCCATAAACCCTGCCAGAATTAAGGGAGATTATACATGTTTTAATTTTTAACACATATGCGTGGGTTGGGTATAGGCTGACCGACATATACATGCGCTTTCGATAGGGCATAATCATGTATGGGATTTAAAAATTTGTTTTTTAGAAAATGGACCAAGTCTGGTAGGAAAGGGTTTCCCTAGGCGATATCATAGATTATCAAATCTACCAAGGGTGGTAAATGGTGCTATAACAGTAGTTGTGCCTTGATCTTGCTAAGGACATGTCTCATCCTATACTCTATATGTCAGAGTTATGTCCATCATTAACTCATAGATTCGACAATTGTGCTCATCATGGCCTACACACTTACAGAAATTGTAGAACAGTTGTTGGAGAGTCTGTAAAACTTTATGCAATAGATGGCAATTTTCTGTTGAGTGTTTTCCTATTATCTAGAAGATAGTGCACCATGGCACTACACCAGTACCCAATCTAGTGGTATTTTTTTGCTTCAGGGGGATAGGACCTCCCCCAATCAAGTAGTTCTGATATACCAGGCAATGATGCTTGTCGTGACCATTCCCTTTTCACTTTAAGCACCATACTTCCACGTGAGTTTTATTTCGGACCTCTTTTCCCATTTTGAGATCCTGCACCTCCATATTCAGGCTCGCCAACTGCAACTGAATTTGCTACACTCCCAAATTCGTATCCTGAATAGGTGAATCCTCCAACTTCATAGAAATTTCCAATGCTTCATCCTGTGATCCAACCTTCTATTGTGACAATGGAAATGTCAAATCAGGTAACACTGAAGCAATATACCAACCCTTATGTTGATCATCCTAGATCGGCATATTAGCTTGTTGTAGCAAACGTTTCAGCCTTTGATCAAAACCCCATGTAGATTCATTCACCTTCTTCTTGATTTCCTTTACCTCAGTCACAAACTATGCTTGAGACGTAGGTTCCCTGAATTCATTCTTCAGCACATATTTTGTGTTTTTCAACAACTCAGCTGGATGAGTCGTACTATACTTAATATAGCAACTCAGCACCCTATCTTGCAATGTTGTGACCATCTACACTTTCTTCAGATCATCATTTGTTATCTTTTGTGACTTCCACATAACACCTATTACAAAGCAGAATTGATCAGGGTCTTATCTCCCCAGACCCTTGAATATAGGCATCTTCATAGCATTAAGCATACTAAATAGCGGAGATGGAGGTGAAGGTGGGATTCTAGGTGTGTGAGGTGATGGTGGAGGTGGAGTGGATGGGTGTGGTATTCCTGCAATACCCTAATCTATCGTCTACGACATGCCTTGGGGTATATTCATACTATTACTTTCTTTGTCACTATCAAAAACTCCCAACAAAGGACTATACTCAGCACTTGAATCTAAATCTCTTCTTAATGTCTCCCACTTCACGTAGCTCCCCTCAAGTCTCATCTAAACATCAATTTACTAGCATAACCCATTTTTCACACAATGATCTGATAATCACCCTATGAGTGACCTCAATTAAATATTTATTAAATGAAGGTATTACAGACTCATGTGTTGGTGTGTGTGTCTATGTTATTTAAGCAATGGATCGATCAGATTGAAAATACACAGACACTTGAAATGCAAAACAGCAGAGAAAACACACTAAGAAAATATAAGAACACAAGAATTTAATAAGGAGTTCAGCCTATTCTCCATGGCTACATCTCTGGTCCAGCTCTTAGTGGTGGCCTTATTTTATTGTGTCTTGAAGTAGAGAATTATAATGAAGGAGCTCAATGTGAGTCTCCTAAAATAGAATTTTGCTTGGTAGGGTGGTTCTTGGATCCCCCAAGCCACTAGAGTACATAGACTCTTTTCCTTACCAGCTTTGTGACCTCCTGGTCTACAATGGAGAGAGCCCAATGTGGTGCTCAGTCTGGACAGATCCTCTTCATGATGGCTTGAATCCCTCAAGCTCTCTAGTGCTCGATGCTGCCTTCGGTCAGCTCAGCCCTTTGTCTTCCATTCTACTGTTGCTTCACTGTCTTTCTTTTCTCTATTGTTCCTTTTTGTTTTTTTTCCTCCTCTTCGAGTTCTGGTTATATTTTTTCTCTCTCAGTGTGTTCTGTTTTTCTTGTGCATGGCTTTAAACCATTCTTTCCCATGTTTGTTCAGTTCCTCTTCCGTCTCTGTCGAATCTCCTTTTACAGCTGTGCTTGGAGTTCCTTGGCTTAGCATCGTCATCGACTCACAAGGAGTGGCCACATGTCCTCCTATAGCTGTGCCAATTCACTTCGTCAGTTTGGTTTTTCCGTTACGTCGTAGAATGACCCTTTCGCCACCTTGGCAGTCAAATCGGATGTCAAATCTTTACAAACTGTGGCTTAATCCCCCATCGATTATGTTTTCTCCATCAGGCACGATCTCAGCCATCTGATCTGGGGCCTCCAAATCCAACACCATATGCATGTTTCACATAGTTGACTTGCTCAACCTTTAGCATGCGATCAATGGCGGTTTTCTCTCTCCTCCACTTGCCACACATCGATCGTTGAGTGGGATCACTCTAATTTCTCCAAAACTGCTTACCGTTTGAGGGCGCCCCAATCAATACCACTAGTTTTTCAGAGCGCAGGTTCTGCCTTGTCCTTTAGCGCTTTTTCGCTTTTCACCCATGGTCCTCCAGCTCCCCACGCATCCGAGTGGTCAGGGCTTCTCCATTTCAACCCTTTTCGCCCACCAATGTTGATCAAAATCCACCTCTGTTTGCCGATCCGGGGCTCCTAGGGGCTAATTCAGCCTCTCGTGCAGTCTCCATGAGCCTCGGTCAGTGCACTTTAACCTGTGTCCTCGTCGTTCCACACTAGCTGCCATTGCCACTAGTTCAGGTGTTTTTGATCGTTGTTTTGGCATTTTTAGAAGTTTGTCCTGACCTGGTACAGCCATGGCTTTGTTTAATCATTCTTTATGGATCTAATTCGAATCACGACCTTCCCACTGAAAATCTTTTAGACCACCAAAAGTTGGTTTTATTTCAAGCATCGACTAAGTGAGGGTATTGCTGCCTCACTTGCCCAATCTCAATCCACTTTGCACTGCTTGGCTTCAAACCTTTGAGTCCAATTTTGAAGTACTCAACATCTCCTCTGCGTGTCGTCCTCACCTTCCTATCCAAGACTGTGTCTTCCTGCAATTCATTAAGATATTCATGTAACAAGTCATCAATAGAAGGCAGTTGACTTTGCTCTTGAGGATCCTCAATTATAGAAGGTTCAAACAATCTCAAGTAATCTGCGTTTACGATAGAGTAGATGTGCATGTAAGCTGGTAGATCAAGGCAAAAAGAATTTTCACCAATCTTCTCAAGTATTCTAAAAGGTCCATACCTGATAAGATTTAGCTTTTTACCTTCACCTTGCATCCTATCCTTGCTGATATACAGCCAGACCTAGTCTCCAACTTGAAAACTATGCTCCATCCGATGCTTGTCATGCCCATCCTTGTACTTGGCTTGGCTCTTTTCCAGTTGTTCCTGTACTGCCTGGTGGATCTCCTAGATTTGTTCAATGAAACTAGTTTCCTTATCCACATCACTGTGTCCATCAACTGTGGTATCTTTACCAAAGACAAAATCCAAGGGAGACCTTGGTATGAAACCAAAACAGGTCTCAAAAGGAGATCTCTGTGTAGAAGAGTGTTTTGCTCTATTATAAGCATGCTGCACATAACACAAATGTTCATCCCAAATCTTAGAATGTTTTCTACAATATCCCTTGAGTAACTAGATCATTATCCTATTAACTACTTCTGTCTGGCCATCGGTTTGTGGATGAAAAGTTGTGCTTTTCTTTAGTTGGGTGTCCATCAGCTCCCACGGACTTGACCAAAACTTCCCCACAGAACAGGTGTCTGATCAGATACAATAGAAGTGGGTAATCCAAAATGAGCCCATACATGTTCAAAGAATAATTTTGCAGTTTGTTGAGCTATAATCTGTTTATTTTATTTTTTTCTGCGTAAGACTATGCTAATTATATTACAAAAACTAAAAGTTTACATCCAAATTACAAAAGGCCGAGGCCTTGTATCTCCATGGAGATTTCTCATGACTTTTTGTCAAAATGACCATTCCTTTCCTGCTTGCCAAACCGACCTGAAACCGACACAGTAGGCATTTCAGCCAACACATTGGACAATTGACACCAAGGACCCGTAGACTGTCATAATCGACTCATAGTAAGATCGACACATATACTTACAGTGACACATGGACTGATATGGACACATAGACACTCTGATAAGCAGACACATGGAAAGAGACAGAGAAAGGATGAACAGAGAACCGAGAGGGTGGAGAGACTGCAGCGTTATTCTTCATCTGTCTCATACGGCTCGTCCTCCTTCGCTGACCGTTGTTCTTTCTTGTCTTCTGCCTCCGCTGGTTGCATTCCTCCTTGGGCAGGCAGCATTGTCGAAGTTCCAGCTTCCTCTGCATGGGGAGGTGGCCGAAAATCCACCCTAGGCACCTCCATATCCACCCTGGGCATCATCAGACCTTCCCGTGGCCTGCGAAAGTCACTGCAGTGCTCAACAGTGATGGACACGATCAACGTGTTGTTCTCCAGGGTGCAGGGTATGCGATATTTGATCGCGGGATGTTCCAAATGCCCACAGTCCAGGGGTTCTCCTCTTCCTTGTCCAGTTTGCCGACTGATGGTTCGACGCGAGCTGCTGCCAGGGATCTGAGGGATGTCAACAGAGGAAGCTGGTGAAGTGGCTAGCCTCTGTGTTGTAGGACGGCCCCGCGGACCGCCTCTGCCCTTCGAACCACCTCTGCGCCCATCAGACATTCCGAATACTCTCACCTGAACCTCTGCTAAGATCCTGCACCTCTGCTCTGTAGCCCTCAGGAACTGCTCAGGTATTTGCGCATTGTGCGGGAGAACAACGCTCTTATGGAGTGCCATGATCCTCTGTCCTGGACGCGCATTGAATGGCGCCTGAACCCTGGCTGCCTTCCCCAAGAATGTCCCGATCTTCATCAATTCGCTCGAGGCCGAACGATCTTTCACGTCACCTGAGCTCCCCTGCACATTAATTGTCCTGGCCTGGTGGTGTGTGGTGGCTTGTCCGGGCTGACCTCTGCCCATGTGACTCGCCACCCGCCATTCACGCCACGTGATCACCCGCATCCGGGGAGGGAAAATCTTTTTGCACCAAAGAGATGCAGTCCTGTTTGAGTTGAGCATTGTCAACTGTATGTAGGGGGCCTGAAAAGTATGGTATTGACTGTGACACTCCTTGATTTGCTAATCGATCTGCAACCTTGTTGGCTATTCTCCTGACATGATGGAAGGTTATATTGTGGGATGTATGGAGCTTTTCCTCCAGATCTTCCAGACGGCTTAGCAATCGCCAGCTTTTAGCAACCTTGACTGCTTTAGCTCCTGCTTGTATTCTTTTAGCCATTGCTATTAGAATCAGAGAATCGCCTTCTACTTCCAGAGGGTGAAGATGGTTCTGGTCTGCTAGGCATATTCCCTTCCAAAGACCCTCCAGCTCCGCAGCGTTGTTAGTATCTGAGCCCATTGTGTCGTAATATACTTGCATTGATTCTCCATTGTGATTGCGTATAACTCCTCTGTATCCTGCCGGACTAGGGTTGCCTTTGGCAGCGCCGTCGAAGTTCAGCTTGAAGGAGTAGGGTGCAGGAGGGGACCAAGAGGAGGTAGATGCAGATCTGGTGGGAGGTTTGATGGTGGCGGTGTTTGGTAACTTAAATTCCAGATTCCATTTCTTCAATATGATTTGCTCCTGATGGCTTTCTGGCCAGTCCTCATATTTCCATGCTTTAATGGCTAAAGTTTCTTGAATGTTTTTTTTGAGATTGATCCAGAGGTCGTCTAAAGATCTAGCAATGCTGTTGAAGATTCTGTGATTGCGTTCCTTCCAGAGGGTCCAATAGAGAAAGCCGGGTAGGATGTTCCATAAGGAATTGAGGACCCTGCTTTTAAATGGGTTTTTTGCCCAAGTTCTTATGTTTGCTGTTATATCTTCCATCCTGGGGTATACCTTCATGTTGCAGTGTTCAACTTTCTCCCAGATTTGCTTTGCTAATGTGCATTCTTCCAGGAGATGGTAGATAGTTTCACAGTTTATATTGCAGTTTGGGCATCTTGACGGCCCTATAAAACCTCTTTTGATGAGATTGTCCCAGGTGAGGATGCGTTTTTTGCTAAGTAGCCATAGAAAGGTGGAGATTTTGGGCCATAACTCTGCTTGCCAGACTTTTTCCCAGAGTTGATCCTTGTCCGCTTGGAGGTTGGAATAACGCAAATGATGAGCTTCTTTCGTTGTGAAGGTACCCTTGGTCGTGTAGCCCCATCTGAGTTTGTCCTGTTGTTGGGAGATGCGAATTTTCCTTTGGTTGAGTTCCTGATCAATGTCCGTATATGCTTCTCCCTGCCAGTCTATTTGCCAGAGTCGTGCCGGTTTCCATGTTTGAAAGTCATGGGTTGGAGAGGGCTGCCAGTATTGATGAACCAATGGGATGCTTCCTTGATTCATTTGGATCTGCCAAAGAGGTCTGTGGAATAAATTTGCCAGTTTAGGGAGTTGCTGCCATGAGTCGTCCCAAAATCTGGCAGCTTTTCCTGAATGAATTTCCCAGAAACCATGTTCTTGAATGAAACTGCTTTGCTGTTTTGCGTTGTTCCAAATGAGTGATCCTTGTGAAGTGGGATTGATTCGGATTAGATCACTCCATTGGCTACCTCTGGCGTATTTGGCTTGCCATAGTTGGGTCCAAGGGATATTGGGCTTGGAGACCCAGTTCCACCAGATTTTTGCTCCCATCGTGTTATTGCTTTGCAGCGGATCCCGAAGACCGAGCCCTCCCTCTGATTTGGTTTTGCAAACCTCTGTCCATTTGACTAGAGCCCACTTCCTATTCTGGCTAGTAGATCCCCAGAGAAAATTTCTTTGGAGACTGCGTATCGCTTTTAGAACACCTTTTGGAGCAGCTAAGATGGAAAAGAGATAAAGCGGCATAGCTTGTAAGACTGATTTAATGAGAACGAGCCTACCTGCCAGATTTAGCGCTCTGAAGGTCCATGAAGAAAGCTTTGAATCCAATTTGTCCAGCAGTGTTCTCCAGGATGCTTGCTTGATTGCTGAATCAGAAAGGGGGGCACCCAGGTATTTGGAGGGCAGGTGGGAGATGGTGAATCCCAGAATTCGGGCTATGATCCTTTGCGTAAGGGGGGGAGTATTGAAAAATAAGAGCTGGGATTTTGCGGCGTTGATGGAGGTGCCAGAGGCTTCAGAGAAAAGAGATAATAGAGAGTTGAAAGCGGAGGCTTCTTTAACTGAAGGATGACCAAAGAGCATAGTATCATCAACAAATTGCTGGTGCGTTTGAGGAGCACGACCATGCAGGGATATGCCTTTGAGAAACTGGGAGGAAACTGCTGATTTAAGCAGCCTGCTGAGGCCCTCAGCCATGAGAACAAAGAGGAAAGGAGACAAGGGGTCCCCTTGCCTGATACCCCGAGTGGGATAGAAAGGAGGTGAGGGAGAGCCATTCAAAAGGACAGAGAAACTGGGGGAAGTAATGAGGCTCATGATCCATCTTGTCCAGGTTGCATTAAAGCCAAATGTGAGCAGCATTTTGTGAATATAATTCCAACTTAACTTGTCAAAATCTTTGGAGAGATCGAGTTTAAGAAGCATACCTGGTTTTTTGAGCATCTTTAAGGAATGAATGACTTCATTTGATAGAATTATGCCGTCCATGATCTGCCTACCTTCAACATACCCCGTCTGTTCTGGAGATATGAGTAGAGGTAATAGCGGTTTGAGGCGGTTGGAGATGACTTTTGAGATGAGTTTGTAAATAACATTACAGAGCGCTATTGGCCTGTACTTCTCAGGTTTGTTTGATGTTGCTTCTTTGGGGACCAATGCAATGAAGGTTGAATTTAAGGACGGGAGGACCCAATGCATGCTACGGGATTCTTCCACCAGCTCCCAAACTTCTGTTTTGATTAGTTCCTAGAATTCGTGGAAGAAATTGGCTGTGAATCCATCTGGCCCTGGTGCTTTGCCATCTTTGAGCTGAGCCATTGCCTCTTCTACTTCCTTTGTTGAGACTGGCTGGAGCAACTGAGTATTATGATCATCATTGATTATTTTCAGAACATGCTGGGTGATTTCCTTGATTGCCTCATCCCTGTTACCGTTGGGTTCCTGTAGGATATCCTTGAAATATCCAGTGAATTCTTTCTCCATACCTTCATGATCCTCTACTCTTTCACCTTGCTGGTTTTCAACAAAGGTAATTTTATTGTGCATGCACCTTTGTATGGTGGATCTGTGGAAGAATTTTGTATTTTTCTCGCCTTCTTTAAGCCAGCTTATTCTGGACTTTTGCCGCCATAGAATTTCCTCTTGTTTTTGACGTTCCTCAATTTGATTCCAGAGGGTCTGCTCCTGTTGGCTTTCCTCTTCTGTGCGTCCTTCCAAAATGAAAGTTTGTTGCAGGGCTTTCATTTGTTGTTCCAATTTCTGTTTGCTTCCCTGTATATTACCAAAATGAGTTCGGTTCCAGATTTTGAGCGTTTGCTTCAGATGTTTCAGTTTTTGCTGGAACTGGTACATTTTGGCTCCTGCCGGTGGGTTGAAAGATTTCCAGGCTTGATTTACCACTTCTTTGAATCTGGTGTCTAAGAGCCAAAAGGCTTCAAAACGGAAGGGTCTGTTGCTGCAGTTGCTTGGGCGGGACCAGTGGAGAAGAATGGGCCAATGGTCTGAGCCTCCTTGAGGGATGATGGCAGCACTGAAGTCGCCTCCGAGGTGGATGGCATTATCAGAGATTAGAAACCGGTCTAATCGAGAGGCAATATGGTGAACTCCTTTACGCTTATTCGACCATGTATGTATACCATTGGAGGTAAGTACATCCATAAGACGGTTGTTGTGTATGAAGTGTTTGAAGCCGTTGCTGTCACTGTCGAGCCTGGTGCGCCCCCCTTGCTTCTCTTCCATGGATTTTATTATGTTGAAATCTCCTCCTCCTATCCATAAAGGGTAGCTTCTTTGTTCATTGAGAAGGGAGATTGTTTCCAAGAGGTCCAATTTTTGCTGAATTGATTGCGGGAAATAAACATTGGTGAGGTGCCCATGGATTTGTGTGCCAATGAGGTGGAAAGTTGCCTGTATGAGGTGCTGCGTGGCATGGAAATTATCCAGTGAGACGATCTGTGGGTTCCATAGAATGGAGAGACCACCTGAAGCTCCTGATGCATCCATTGAGATTGAACTACTGCCCGCCCAGGCTTTATTGCTGAATCTATCTATTGTCGTGCTGCTGCATTTTGTTTCTTGAAGAAAGACTATTGCTGGTTTTTCTTGCATTATTAAATTTTTTATCATTCTATGTTTCGAGGGACTGTTGAGTCCTCTTACATTCCATGAGATTAGCTTCATGGAGATTGCGCTTTAGGTTTGTAAAACTTGGTCAACTTGGGGAATTGCCCCGAGTTCATGAGTATTTCTCCCACTGCTATCGTTCTTTGTAAGTCTGTTTTTCTGCCTCGTTTCTTTGTTTCTTTGAGGATTTTCCTTCCATCCCATTGACTTCCTCCTTGGATGCCCAGGCTTTTATGATGCTGAACCCTTGTTAGGACTCCTTCAATTTTATCTATTTGCCAAGGAGGGATTAAAGTGTAGTCTTTTTGCTGACACGCTGTTTCCAATTTGGAGATATCAAGCTTGGAGATGTTGAACTCTTTTAGATCTACATCTTCGCGATCTTCCTCCATGTTGTCAGGGGTTGTGATGTCTAAAACGTTGTCTTCCATTGCATCTTCATGAAGGCTTAGGGCCAAGGCCGCATCAAGATCCATGTCTGTAACTTGTGTGGACTCATTTAGCAGAGATTTTCCTTTGGAGGAGTGTTGGAGACCAAGGTCTGAAGCAGAGGCGGCTTTTTTAGCAGAGGGAGGGTCAATACTTTTGGAAGGGGCCAGAACAGAGGATGAAGGGGTATTGACCTGATTGTGAAAGGGCGGGGATGGATGCAGAGAATCAGGGTTAGCGGCATTGGGGCTGGATTGGGGATCGAGAGAATCTAAGGCAGAGAAGCGGTTATTGGGGGGCGCCTTAGAAGATTGGGGCGGAGGCGGATTAGCTTGGTGTTTCCTTGCATGTCGACGGCGATTGAGAATTTTTGTGAAGCCTTCTGGGTCAGCGGTGGTTTCATTGGGAGATGACTTGGGCTACACATTTAATGGAAAGTCCTTGAATAGGTGTCCATGTTTATGACATTTCCTACAGCGAAAAGGAATATGCTCATAATCTAAAGGCTGCTTCCATTCATAGTCATCGTGAAAGAGACTTACCGTAGCTGCTAGGGTCTTGGTGAGGTGCATTTGAACGCAGATCCTGGCATATGAGGTATATTTGCGCGTTTTGGTTTCAGTAGCAACTTTGATGAAGGTCCCCAACTTTTTGCCTATGCCTTCCAATGTTTCTTCTCTCTAGTATTCTACCGGAAGGGAGTACATTCTGATCCACACAGGGGCCCAGCTGAAATCCTCTTTGTCAGGATTGAATCGTGGTTTCCATTCCGTTAAATACAAGCCTGAAGAGTTGAAGAAGTACGGTCCTCCGTCAAATATTCTGGTTTTGTCTTCTAGGCAGTTGAAAATGGCTGTGAAGAAACCTTTTGGACCAAGTTGCAGAGTCACTTGTCCTTTGGGCTTCCATTTTGAAGCTATCCAACCATGCAGGGCTCTTTTGGTGGGCCAGAATCGCAAGAACTTTCCAATCAGTGCATGGTCCTGCATGAATTGGATTTCCTCATTGATATGGTGGCTTGGTAGCTCGATCTTGATCGATTCTGCAGCTTTTGGAATGCAGGTTGCAGAGGTAACCTTGGGTTGAGCTGCTTTCGTTGTATTGGGCCTGCTATCGCTTGCATCGTCTTCGGTACTTTGATCTGGGTCCGGCTGTTCTTGTTGCATTCGTGTGTTGTCTTTTGCTGATTCTGGGTCTGCATTTGCATGTTGCAGATTCTTTGTCAGATTTGTCGTGTTGTTGTTGGGCGTCTCCAATGGAGGGGAGGCAGAGCGCTCCCCTCCTGCAGCTGCTACCATAGGGTGATCAGTAACCAGACCTGCTATGGCTTACGCAGATGTTTTGTGCGGCGGCGCCTAGGGTTTCGTGCGATTTCCTGCTCTGAGTGCGTTGCAGAGTCATCTCTCAGCTATAACCTGTTTATTACAAGGTATCAAAATACACATTTTGCTAAACCTATCCACAACCACATACAGATATCCATGACCTTTCCTAGATTTAGGTAGTCGAACAAAATCCATGGAAACACTTTCCCAAGGGCGAGAAGGAACTGGTAATGGAGTGTTCAAGCCTAATTTTCTATTGTTGGGCTTGCTTTTAGCACACATAGTACACCCTCTTACATATCTAGAAACTATCTCATTCATTTTCGACCAATAACAAAATCTTTGCAGTTGTTCAACTATTTTACTTACCCCAAAGTGACCTAATATCAGAGAAGTGTGTGCCTCTCTAATTATCTTTACTCTCTTAGTTTGTGGAATGCAGAGTTTCCCACAACGATATAGGTGTTGGTCCTTTACATGATAGTCCAATTCTTCTACCTTTTTTCCTTGACTCAAAGTTGCATATACATCTTTAAAGTCTATATCTTGAGCATATTGTTCAATGTAGCTTTCATGTAGCACAGAATTATGATTAAGTATAGTAGATGCATTTATAATGGGTCTAGATAACATGTCTGCAACTTTGTTATGTATGCTCTTTTTATATCTAATGACTAAATGAAACTGTTGTAGAAAACCCATCCATCTGTAATGTCTTGATTGTTGCAACTTAGTGTAAGAGTGTAGATATTGAAGCGGTTGATGATCAGTATGTATTACTATCTCTTTTCCCATTAAGTAATGTTTCCACTTTTCACACTCTGAACTAATGCATACAATTCTTTATCATATGTAGGATAGTTAACTATTGTAGGATTAAAAGTCTCAGAATGACAACATATGGGTTTACCTTGTTTTGTCAACACTGCTCCCATGGCATAGTCACTGGCATCTATTTGGATTTCAAATGGTCTTTGTAGATCAGGCAGTGCTAGTACAGGTGTTGTACTAATATTTTCTTTCAAGGTGTCGAAGGCTTTCTGATGTTTACCTCCCCACTAAAACACCTTGTTCAATCCTATCAAAGCATCTAAGGGAGATGTAATCGAGGAAAAGTTAGAAATGAACTTCCTCCAATATTGTACTACTCCTAAGAAGCTTCTCACTTCTGTAGCAGACTTGGGTTTACACTAGTTTACAATGATTGCCGCTTTAGAGGGATCTATTTTAAATTCACCACCCCCTACTATATGACCCAAATAATTTAGAGATGTTTCTCCAAATTCACATTTTGAGAGTTTAACATAAAGTTTTTCTCTTTTCAAAACATCTAATGTCTGCTTAACATGCTTTAAGTGTTCTTCCCATGTTTTACTAAAAATCAGAATGTCATCCAGATACACAATAACAAAATCATCAAGAAAAGGCTTGAGTATATCATTCATTAATCTCATGAAAGTAGTAGGAGAATTGGTCAAGCCAAAAGACATAACCAACCACTCATACAATCACTGGTTTGTTTTGAAATCAGTCTTCCATGCATCTTGCTCTACAACTTTGACCTAATGGTATCCACTATGCAAATCCAGCTTGGTGAAATAAACAGCTTCCTTCAATTGATCTAAAAGATCATCTATGCAAGGAAGGGGATAATTATTTTTGATTGTTATCTTATTTAGTGCTCGGTAGTAAATGCACATTCTCCACGAGCCATCTTTCTTTCTCACCAAAATGATCGATGACCCACACGGTGATGTGCTAGGCCTGATGAAACTCTTCTTGAGCAACTCCTACACTTGTTTCTTGATTTCAGTATTCTCTAAAGTAGACAACCTCTACATCCCAATGTTAGGCAATGGAACATCTTGCTGCAAAATAATATCATGTACTATTTGCTTTTTAGGTGGCATATCTTTAGGTTCCCGAAACAGAACATCATACTCTGAAACAATGTTTTCTATATCAGCCTGTTGTTGAGAATTACATCCCTCAAATACATTAGTTTTATCAGGTTTATTTTCCTTTACAACCATTAGTAAGAATTGTTTGCATGAATTTATCATTCTTTTCATCTGCCCAGAGTTTATGAGAGTATATTTATTCTTGAGCTTGTGAGTTCTCACAAAGTATTTGATTCCATCTTTAACAAGTAGATACTTGTTCTCAGCTCTATAGAAAATTGATCCAGGTGGATATTGGTGGCCACCTGCCAAGTCCATCTGGACCCCCATCATTGTCTCTTTCAGCATTTTCAGTTTCCTTAATTATAGCACAACTTACTATTTTTAGCAGTTTTTCGGGTCCTGAACTTCCGGAGCCGTTTTGAGGCCCTAAACGACGTTTTTTGGGGAATCCAGGGGCAACATGGGTTCATGCAATGGACCGATGTTTCCCATTCCAATAATGGTAGTTCTCAGATAGATCTTTCTAACGAGCTATCATACGCGTCAAACGGAGATCGTATGCCAAAGTTACGACCCCGGGAAATTGATGTACCAATTTACCCAAAACGGGGCCCACAATTTGGCGATTCATCTTCTAAGGTTAGGTTTTGGAATGTGAAGGGTTTTCCATTGTTTCTCAACAATAAATAGGCCTTTGAGCCTCATTGTAACACAATTTAGAACAGTTCAGAGGCATGTAGCAACCACATCTCTTCTCAGAGATAAGCTAGCATTGCCCTAGTTGGTTTATTTCCATTTCTGGTTGTAAGCATATTTCAGTATTTTCCATTAATGAAATAAAGTATTATTTCCACTGCATCTTTGTGTATATGGTTATCTCTATATTTTGTTGCATTCCTTTTTAAATCCAGATCAATCATAGCAACATACTACTATCGAAGAACAAAGATCTATGTTCATAAATAACACAGGACCAGATGTGTGTTAACCATACAAATCCATATATAAGTAAACATACAAGAATATGGAGGAAAACTTGAATAGCTTTATT
>APFE030207671.1:0-10333 GCA_000404065.3 Pinus taeda
TCTTTCTCCGCTGCTCTTGCTGCCCCTTAGATGTAAGGGATGCATTCTCTTCCTCCTCCTTGGGCTTCGTCCCATTATTTCTACTGCCATCAAGTTTGCACTTGACTAAGTCTCGACTCATCTCTTCCTGCTGAAGAGCGACCCACGTTCATTCCCAATCTGGCAATTTCTCTCTGCCCAGGGTGCTATGGAAAAACACTTGTCATTATTCTGAGACTGAATTTAGGGTCAACCTCACTATCTCTGTAGGTTGAGGTGTTGATCCTACAGCTCCCAACTGATGTCAGACTTCCTAAAGCTTTGGCAGGAACGAATCAATGTCTTCCCCTTTCTCCATCCTAGCTTATCTCATCGTCTCCTCCAAGTACATCTTTCGATGCTCGGACGATCCCTGATACAACATAGCCAAGGCATCCCACATCTGTCAGGCAATATCCTTGCCGACAAAGTGACACACTACGTGATCTCTCACTTTGTTGAGGATCAATCGCTTGGCCTTTGCCATCTCACCCTTGTACTTCTTCAGCAGATGTAGATCCGCAGGTACAAATACGACACTGTCGACTTAGGTTTTGAGATTCTAATCATCGAGAAGGCATGAGATCCTTGCCTTCTAGATCACATAGTTGGATGCACCATCCAACTGATCTTGATCTTGCAACCCATGAGCTTCCATCTCTGCCAAAAAAATGTCGTACTACCTCCTCCCTCCTCTACATAGATACTAGGCTGGCCTACACACTTCATGTTGATGTTAATAGATCTGCTCCTCTCTGATGCTGCTCAACACTCGAGAAATTGACTTCCCTAGCTAGGAATTCTCTGAGGAAGAAATTCCCTCAAGTGTCTCCTTCCTTCTTCTGACATTTTTTTGCACCAAGAACTGCTGCAGAAAATTGCGTCTCCCCAGAAACTACTCTGTGCTGAAGCTTTTCTTGCGCTGCTCCCTCTGCCACCAAAAAATCTTGATCTGGAAATCTTACCTCTCCTTCACTCACTCATAGAGAGATCTTCCACGAAAATCTTGCCCTCCTGGCTTTGATTGCGCAATCCCTCCGGGGATTCTATCTACTGCCTATGCAACACTTCGATTTCCCTCCTCCTCCTCAACATTCGCTGTTCTATTTGGCTACCTTGCTTCACTTGTCGTCCGATAACACGTGAAAAATCAGATGCAAACATACCTACTGCAACAACTGATTATGTTTCTTCTATTTGTTAATTACTGAACAAAAGTATTTATTGTTTCCTACAGTGAACACCGAAACTAATACAGTGCAGCCTTCACAATTTAAATAAAATGTCGAAACAAGAAACTTAGCAAGAAAGAAACACAACACATGACACCGTTATTTTTGGAAAAATGTCCTCGGAAAAACCCAATGGGGGAAAACCTGTGCAACAGCTAAGGGTTTGTATTATTATGCAATAGTTTCTTAATACAATCTTTGGATGCCTTTCTGGCTATCCAATACAGAAAATCTAACTGATAGAGAGATAAGTGAGATATAACTCACACTATCATTGGCGATCCATGACTGATCCAGCCGCTGAATGATTAACCCCTAGCTTCCTCGACGTAGTTTCTACGCAATCACTGGAGTGCTCTACGTCGCAGCTTCTGGGGACTGCATCACTCCTTTAGTTGATCGATTTTCCTCTGGAAATTCGACTCCTACCCTCCTGGTCTCACACCCTAGCTTTTGGTTCTGAAACTCGACTTCTCCAGGAAATTCGGATCTCCTCTCAGGCTTTGCGTTGCCTCTTATGGATCTCTCTCTGCCTCCTCTCCTATGTATTCTCGGATCAGGAAATATTCCCCCGGAAACTATCCCTGCCCCTCACTGCAAGAAATCACTTCGATCTCTTCTCTAACAACTACTGCGTTGCCCTTTCTGAGAAATTCGATCTCTTGATCTCTCTCTGATATATTTTCTGAATGCCCATCAAGCCTCCCCCTATAATATTCTCTTTGAGAACCAATGACCCATATTAGATTCTAATTAATGACTTAGATCATTTTGGCTTGATCCTCGTATTCTTCTAGAAGTTTCACCATTATTTTAATTAACACCCTTTAATTATTTTAATTTCCTAATTAGACTTAGGCACCCATTAAAAATAAATAATTATTTTAATAAAATTGCCTTCACGTGGAATTTCCCAAAAAAAAATTTGGGTATTCTGGAATACATGTGTCCAAGCCTCCCTGCCAATTTTTAGGGTTAGAGCACATCTGATGCTACCATAAATGAACACATCATACAATACTCAAATCAGAAATCCGAGGCTGCCATTGCGTTTAGGACACTCAAAATCCCCTTTCTAGGCACTTCTTAAGCTCTAAAAGGTTAAAAACTGAGCAAGATATGGCTCTTAGAACCAAGCTCTAATATTTGTCTTGAAAATTGATAAAACCTTCTAATTGTTCTACGAATTCTGCCTTTACACAGTTCGCTGAGTGAGAATTTCAGCTGGGAATGACGAGATTCCTGCCGCAAAATGTGCAAATTTTGGCCTCTTTAATTCTGTCAATAACCTCCTTAAGCGCCAAAATAGGGTCACATTATGCCATGTCGTCGGGGCTAACTGCCCGCCCCCGTCGGCTTAGCTCCCTGCTCTGAAGGTTCTTGTCCCACTGCACTGATAGGATCAGGGGTGTCCCACTGCACTGATAGGATCAGGGGCTTGACAAACTCCCCGTCCCCTCCGCCGGAATCCAGGGTAATGGTCACATATATACTGCCGAGAACCGATGGTCAGGGCCTATTCACCCACGCCCTCCGCCATAGCCTCCATCGGGTGGTCTCGTGGGTGTTAATGTATATGGGAGGCAAGGCTAACTGCTCGCTCGTGCCACTAGGGCCCTCGTTTCTGTCCGTACTTAGTGTTATGGTCTATCGTGTGACCAGGGTCGGGGCCATGTGCCCCAACCCCTCCCCAAAACGTCGAAACCATGTCATAATAAATATAACTTGTGGCCCATGTATAATAAGAACTAATGCGGTGGCATAGCTGTAAGGTTGTAGGTTGGTTTGCTAGAGGTCTAGGGTTCGAACCCCTTTAAGGCCCTTCAGCCCTTATAAAAGAAAAAAATTTCCAACCATAGAGGGCCACGTGCCACCGTCTCATTGGGCCACATGGTCCCTGATAATTGGCCCACATCATAACCAAACCAACTAATGACACTAGGCCACCTGGCCTAGTATGAAAATAACATATGTCGAGCCGGGATTGGTCCTCTTGTCTGTCGTACACCCAGTCAGCATGCTGATGTCACCATGTCATCAGATGTATGGTCTGCCCACTCAATAACCCAATCAACCCCATTGTTACTTTTTAGCTATTGGGCCAAAATTTAAGAACGTGATAACTTCTGAGGTGATTCAACCGACATTGGAATCAGGATGATGAACACTATGATTTGACGCCAGTTTCGGGAGATTCCGAGCACTTTCATGTTTTGAGCTTATCTTTGATCTCTAGATCAAGAGTAAGTTGACCAGTGATGCAAAGGAGATACTAGTTCTGAGGGGAGCGAAGTTATCAACCTAATAAATTATTTCTCATATGTGCTTCTCCTTGCTCAAGGGCCTTTAAGGAACCTTATCTCCCTTAAAGCAGCGATGGAGTTTTATTTCAAAGCCAAGTGTTTGCAAATGAATGTTTAAAAACCATGCCCCCTACCTCTTTGTCTTTCTAATTCCTCCCTAATTAAGTTGGAAATGTGCTTTTCCCTTTTGAAAGAAAAAATATTTGGGATGGATTTTAGAATAATTGAATATCACTAGAGTGTTTGTGGTTGTTTAAAAAGGTTGAAGTTTAAGTCTCTCGGTGGACTAATATGATTCTATAGAAGGGACAGATATTAGTCTTGTTGAATTCCGTCTTTGATGGTGTGTGAAAGCTTCAGGTGACGGGAGATTCAAACTTGGTCATTGAGCAGATCTTTAAGAAAAAAAATTGGAATACATGCTTCAGAATTCAACATTTCAAGGAGCTTAAAAAAAAGAGTCAAATTAAGCTTTGTTAATATTAATGCCCCTTTGAAAAGTAAAATTACTCTATGGTTGGATTTAGGTAATAAGTTTTGACATGGGATAACGAGCTAAAATGAGGATGGTTTAGTCGAAATAGATTCCAGTTGTGCAAAATAAATCTAGAGTCATTTTCTCACATTTTCATTACTGCACCTATATAGTGCAAGTCTTATGTATAGTGAAGCCAAATTGACATCAAAAGTCCTCTTGATCAAAGGGTACATTGGAAGATTATTTGAAAGAATGGTTGGTGGACAAGTTGGTGAAGCAATATGAAAGTTTCCCTTGGTGGGCGTTGTGCTTCTTTTTCCCCAAAAACTTTTTATTCATAGTAGATATGGCCAAGAAGAGGCTCAAAAAATAGGGACGAATTCACAACCTTGTCCACTTTTCTTGAGGTAGCCTTAGAAAAACATGTGTGAAAGCTTCAGGGGATGGGAGATTCAAAATTTTCAATTAATCAATCCCTCATGAAAGCTTGTGTGGAGGGCATGCCTCAAGATATCCAAGAGACCAACATCCTTAGGGAGCTTAATAAAAGAACATGTGAACTATAGAAAGAAAACATCTCACCCTACTGGGTTTTTAGTCTATATGAATTTTTTAATGGCGTGGAGTTTGATTTCGCGAAATCTCATTTTTTTTTCTTCTTGATATAGATTATAGATGTACATATAAGAGGGACTTTCTTTTTGCCTAAATGAAGACTGGTTGTAGGTAGCTTCAAGATGATGATAGACATATATACTAAATGGATTTTTTTTTCTTTTTTTATAATGGAGGAACGGTTATAAATAGCTTCAAGCTACATGATTAATTAAATTATTAAACATTTTTTAGTTTGGATGTGTATAGTAGTCAAAAGACTCGTGAATGAGTGGTAAGTCTATTAGGTGATATTTAAGGTGGATTGAAAAGCCAAGCACACTCCTTTCGAATATAACAACATGTATTCTGATTTTTTATAATTTCATGTGGGCTTAGTATACCCAAAATCTATGACCATTTTGACGACTTATGATGGGACTTGTTGCAACAAATAGTCCATGCCCAATGATATCAAAATCTTCTATTCACGAAAAAGGAAGAGGAGGGTTTCATATAAATATGGAAGCCTCTCACATAAGTCTTGCTGAGAAAAAAGTGAAAGCTATTGTTGAGAAACTGGCTAGGGATAGGTCACTAAAAGAACCACCAATTTGTATCTATTTCAGGACGTAATCTGGGTATCTCTCATCTCAAGCGTTCTTGTGGTAATATGCCATTGAAAATAAGACGTCCTAACATTTCTGCCCAGAAAGTGCAAGGTGAAGATGTTTCGGAAGTGATAAAGGTTTATGCTTATCAATGTACTTCAAAGAACATCAAGACAAAACGATGTCAAGGAGTTGGAACAATGTTAAAGAGGACAAGGATATGGAAGCAACAAAATGTAATGGTGAGAGCTTGTATTTTTAAATCTTGTACATTTCTTTTATAATTTTATTCCTATCGTATAACTTGAATTGCGAAAAAGTGCTCTTAAGACATCGTGTTCTCATTGCGCAGATTCATGTCAAGGTTGTAATTGTATGTGCTCTTAATGGTTGGCTCTCCTGCTTGTGAGTTGTCGTCGTGCAAGTTTACTCCATACTTATTAAGTCATCTGTCACAGTCTTATAGTACATTGGTTGGGAAAAATGCTATTATGATGGCCCTCCCAAGGATGATTGGACTAAATTTCAACTTATTCCTTACACTTCAGTGTTTCCACTACTTGCGAACATGGATATTTTCAATTTTGAGGGTTTATATGTTGCTTCATTGTCAAGGAAAATGTGCTTTTTAATGCTCTAGATTTTATTAACAAACGGGGTTTATGTTTTGTAGGTCAGGCATTGTGCTATTGAACAAAATCTTATGACCATTTTGACGACTTATGATGGGACTTGTTGCAAATAGTCCATGCCCAGTGATATCAAAATCTTCTATTCATGAAAAGGAAAGAGGAGGGTTTCATATAAATATGGAAGCCTCTCAAATTAGTCTTCCTGAGAATAAGGTGAAAGCTATTGTTGAGAAACTGGCTAAGGACAGGGCACAAAAAAAACCACCAATTTGTATATTTTTTGGACGTAATCTGGGTATCTCTCATCTCAAGCGTTCTTGTGGTAATATGCCATTGAAAATAAGACGTCCTAACATTTCTGCCCAGAAAGTGCAATGTGAAGATGTTTCGGAAGTGATAATGGTTTATTCTTATCAATGTACTTCAAAGAACATCAAGACAAAACGATGTCAAGGAGCTGGAACAATGTTAAAGAGGACAAGGATATGGAAGCAACAAAATGTAATGGTGAGAGCTTGTATTTTTCAATCTTGTACATTTCTTTTATAATTTTATTCCTATCATATAACTTGAATTGCAAAAAAGGGCTCTTAAGACATTGTGTTCTCATTGCGCAGATTCACGTCATGGTTGTAATTGTCTGTGCTCTGAATGGTTGGCTCTCCTGCTTGTGAGTTGTCGTCGTGCAAGTTTACTCCATACTTATTAAGTCATCTATCACAGTATTATAGTTCATTGGTTGATAAAAATGCTATTATGATGGCCCTCCCAAGAATGATTGGACTAAATTTCAACTTATTCCTTACACTTCAGTCTTTCCACTACTTGTGAACATGGATATTTTCAATTTTGAGGGTTTATATGTTGCTTCATTGTGAAGGAAAATATGCTTTTTAATGCTCTAGATTTTATTAACAAACGGGGTTTATGTTTTGCAGGTTAGGCATTGTGCTATTGAACAAAATCTTATGACCATTTTGACGACTTATGATGGGACTTGTTGCAAATAGTCCATGCCCAATGATATCAAAATCTTCTATTCATGAAAATGAAAGAGGAGGGTTTCGTATAAAGATGGAAGCCTCTCAAATTAGTCTTCCTGAGAAAAAGGTGAAAGCTATTGTTGAGAAACTGGCTAGGGCAGAGCACTAAAAAACCACCAATTTGTATCTTTTATGGACGTAATCTGGGTATCTCTCATCTCAAGCGTTCTTGCGGTAATATGCCATTGAAAATAAGACGTCCTAACATTTATGCCCAAAAATTGCATGGTGAAGACGTTTCTGAAGTGATAAAGGTTTCTGCTTATCAATGCAATTCAACGAACTTCAAGGCAAAACGATGTCAAGGAGCTGGAACAATGTTAAAGAGGACAAGGATATGGAAGCAACAAACTGTGAAGTGAAACCTGTAGTGCATGTCAAACAAAACCTCCCAAAAGTGGCTGAGAATATTATGGGTGAAGAATCTTCTGAAAATTGTCAGAGTAGCACAACAGAGATGGGACAAGAGTTAGAAGACTCTACATAAATAGACTCAAAGTCATATCATTTTCCTAAAAGCATGGAAACAGGAGAGACATTTCAGGAAAGTGATGTGCATTTTGGGGAAGAGGACTGGTCTAATTTGCCTGTGTGGTGTAGCAGTGAAGGAGATGCAGAGGGTGACATGACCTTTCACTCCTCGTCAACTTTGGAATTGTCAAATTTCTCCCGCAGGAGTGAAGCTAGCTCCTTTTCTGGGAGGGAGAATGAGCCGTCATCTTCCATTTAATGTTCTCTGGGTTCAACAGATCATTCCATTTTCAGTCCCAACCATATGTGCAAGTCATATTTTCCAGCCACGCATTTACAGAAACAGGCTATATCTACAGATATCTCAAGTCATTATGACAAATAAATATTTCCAGCACATTCTCAAACCAAGTCATACAACCAATCTCAACTGTATGAGTACTTAAATGTTCCAGAGGGAATGATGGTAATGACAAAATGCTCAGAAGTACACAAAATCAATGAAATTGCATCCCTTTTAAAATACAAAGAAATTTCACCCTCAACTCGTACAAATCCTGAATCTTGCCACTTTCCAGGGATAGGAGTTAGTATTCAGAAAGTCAATCCCATGCCACCCAACGAACTAGATGTTAGTCCAACATTTTTACGTTCTACCGAAGAATGTTTGGAGGTCTTAATGCAAATGAACTATTATTAGCTAAAAATTCCACTCTAGAGATAGATTCAAATTCAATGAACATAGGATCTCTTCTAACAGAGGCTTTTGAATGCTCTAAATCTATTTTTCTCCGCAGAGATACTGTTCTGGCTATGCTTTCAAAATTCCAAATACTTATCCAGGCGGGTTGGAAGACGTACAGAGATCAAAACAGTCTAGGAAAATGACAGATATTCCACAAAGATTCACATAGATTCTCAATATAAAATAAAAACCCTTATTACTGATTTGGGTTTCTCCGTAGAACCTTCTTACCAGTAACCGATTTCAGTGAAAAGCCCAAAATAGATCAGGGTGAAGATCCGGATTGTAAGGGCTCATAGCCATCAGCTGCACCACCGTGTAAGGCACTTGCTGCTGCTCTGTCCATCGATCTCTCCCTCATGATTCAAACATAACTATAAGAATCAAGTGGGCTATGGCAAAAGCAGGGTAAGTATCTGGAATCTTCTGAGTTGGTGTGAACAGGGAAAAATGTCTGTATTGTGTATGAGTATGTGGAGGGTACAAGCCTGAGAGAAGCCCTGAGCGGTAGAAGAATGCTATCTTCATGGCTTTCCAGGATGCAGATCGCCCTTGATGTGTCTTTTCGTCATTATGCACGTTTGGGTTGCCTTCACAAATACATGAAACCCAGCAGTGTGATCGTTGCGGCTCCTGGTTTCAGGGCAATGAATGGGCAGACTGAGATCGTGGATCGATCCTCGGCTCAATGATTCTTTCCCGGTTGATGGTGCTAAGAAAGTTTCACGACTTGCAGTGATGTGTTTGGATGCAAATCCTAGCGGTAGACTTGTTATGACGCATGCAGCTGGCAAGATATCTAAAATTTTCCTTATATCCAAGAATTGGTCGGAAAAAATAAATGCAAATAAAACCATGCTTACTAGCACATTTGGCGACAGATAGTGCATAAAACAATTTTTTTCTTCATATCCTGGGGCTTGCATATCTATACTCAGTGCAAGTTTCATTCATCTCATCTGGAGAATCTCTGTATTATTAGCACATTTGGGGCCAGAGAGTGCAAAAGGCCATTTTTTCTTCATATTCTGGGGAGTGCATATGCTTCATTCTTCCTGTCTGGAGAATCTCTGTGTTACTTCTATTCATTTTTATTATAAGACGAGCAGCCACATTGGCTTTCCACAGTGCTACATCTCAACACAATCGATACCTGTGATGTCATTTTAGAGAAGTTCGTTTTATGTTAGCTATTGTGATTTATGCATGTCGATTTCTGTTGTAGTTTTTTTGCTTCCATTTCAGGATATTTTCAAAATCAATCATCCAAATAAAGTTTTTTTGCTTCCATTTCAGGATATTTTCAAAATCAATCATCCAAATAAAGATGATTAAGAAACATAAAAAATAAATTATTCACATTGCTTATGTTCAACAAAATAATTATAAAAAAATGTTCACATATTATATATAATTCATCTGAATTACAATCTATAATTTTCCGACGCATCAGGCAGAGCATTGCAGTAAAGCATGGACGTAGTAGATGGCAAAATTGATTTATCTATAGTTATCAAACAGGATAAAGTCTTAACACAAACAGGAGTCTGCCTTCTAAATTAATACCTGTACCTAAAATTTGACAAATACTTTGTTATCAAACAGGATAAAGTCTTAACACAAACAGGAGTATGCCTTTTAAATTAATACCTATACCTAAAATTCGACAAATACTTTGTTATCAAACTTAGCAGATGAAGAGGCTAAGAATGTAACTTATTACATGCAAATCACAGGAATTGCATTCCAGAATTTTAGAACATATTAACTCTTCTCTTTGATAGGTTCTTCATGAGTCTTTGATGTAGTTCCAGATGTAACTGATTGAGTTGGAGACATTGGAATATCCCGTGGTGAAAGTCGTCGATTTCCACTGGCAAGGACTTTTGGAACTGGTTACAAATACATTTAATGCGATCAATAGTAATAGTAACACATTCTACCAAAGCAATGGAAAGAAATAAAATCCACTTTGACGATAGTAAAAAAAAAGAAAAACCAAAGTTATAAAATGAAAAACCAAAGATATAAAATGTACCTGGAGTAGAATCATTAACTTGTGCACCCATGACATCATCCGCCACATCTATAACAATCAGCCATTGAAAAAAATTGAGTTTCATATAACATGTTTTATTTCAGATAGAATGATAGCTATAGTATTGTTTTATACTCTAAATATGCAGGTGAAAAGGAGTTTGAACTT
>APFE030207672.1:9194-35723 GCA_000404065.3 Pinus taeda
TTTCCATAATTTTGCTCTCCATTATGTCACAAAGCCCTTTTTCTCTTTCCAATTGTTGTGATGTTGCTCTAAAGAAGGTGTTGCTCTTTGTATCCTCATAATGTGCTATCATTTCCTCCGTGAAAATTGACCACGTAACAAGTCTTTTACGAGAACAAAGCCCTTTATACCATAAAAATTGATCCAGTTCTAAATATGAAGATGCAATACATACCTTTTGTAACAATGGTACACCATGTAGATCAAAATACTGCTCCATCTGACGTATCCAATTTACCGGATCATTGCCATCAAACTTCCTCATCTTGCTTTTATTTTTTATTTTACGAGCACGATCTTGAAATGAGTGTAACTCTGTACTTTCAGATCTTTAAGTTCTGAGATTGCGACCTGTCGTATCCCTCTGCGTCCTTTTTCCAATGCCACCAGTCTGATCCAAATTGGATTTTCCAAGGAAGAGTTATGCCAAATCTCCCACAGTGACCTACTTATAGACTAGTTCAGTAGAGCGAACTTGTATGACGTACCACGAGCCACTATTTCAACCTTTGGCTCTAAAAAATAAATGCAAGAAACTACAATCTGTCCTCTTTCTATACCTTCTTACGAAATTTCAATATGATGCTCAAGGAGAAAGTTATGACAATTTTCCCCAGGTCACCTATTTGGAATGTAATTCAGGAGTCTACAAGAAGACCAACTTCCTCACATCATATCTCCGCAAATATAGCGCGCAAATCTCTAAACTTTGGGCCCAAGCTGTAGCACGATGTCTTCTCAAATGGGTTTTTTTTTACTTCTAAAACGTCGCAGAAAAAACGTTATAGCGAAAATGCCACGATGACCTGTTTGGAGTAGCAAAACCCTAGAATCCAAAGCTCTGATACCAAATGTTATGAAACCAGCTCAAGAAAAGATACAAAATATAGATCAACGCCTTAGAATTCAGCCTCTTCGAGGGGGCAACCTCCTTTACATTACATAAATGAACAATTCTTGGATCATACAAATGAAAAGACCTCCTTTCTATATATATGAGTCTATGGGGTCATTATATAATCAGAGCCTACATAACAATAATAATGTAAGGGCACAATAATAACAATAGTGGGCTTCTATGGGGCACAATAGTAACAATATGGGTACTACATGGGTACATCAATATAATAAGGGGGTTGTACTAATAATAATAGGGGGTTACACTAGTAGTATAGGGGCCTAACAACATGTGATCTAAATATCTTGCAAAGTTTGCATCATCCAAAGTATTTGTGTGCAGCAAGATGCAACAGCCACATATTCTGCTTCAGTTGTAGATAAAGAAATTGAATTTTGTTTCTTGTTAAACCAAGACACGAACTTGGAACCCATATAAAATGCACCACCACTAGTGATTTTTCTATCATCAACACTTCCTGCCCAATCTACATCTATATATGCATGAAGAGTAAGATCTGCATCTCTAGGATACCATAAACCAAAGTCCTGAGTTCCAACTATTCCTACTGCATGCATGATGCCAGATCATGTACCTGTTAGACAGAGCAGACTACCAATCATGGATTTGTAAGTTGGTTGATGTACTGATGTTGATTCATCATTTGAGTTGAGACTGCATCTTGTTACCATTGGGGTACATACAAGTTTATAATCTTCCATTCTGTACCTTTTCAAGGTCTGTTTGAGATATTTGGTTTGTGAAAGAAAAATACCATCTTTATTTTGTTGAACTTGTAGAACAAGAAAATAGGTAAGTTCACCAAGCAAGGACATTTCAAATTCTTGCTGCATTACTAAAGCAAAATTCTGACTCATGGATTCTTCATTGCTACCAAAAATTATATCATCAACATAAACAATAATAATTAGCAGTTTATCAGTTTCAATCTTTGTATATAGATTGCTATCTGCTAAACCTTTTGTAAAACCTTGTTGGTGTAGATATTTGTCAAGGGGGTAATACCAAGCCCTTGGAGCTTGTTTCAGACCATAGAGAGCCTTTTTGAGTCTGCATACAAGTTTTGCATCATTTCCAAGGATCAATCCTTCTGGTTGTTCAATATAAACTTCTTCTTCTAAATATCCATTAAGGAAGGCTGATTTTACATCCATTTGGTATACTTTGAATTTCTGAAAGCTAGAAAGAGCAAGAAACATCCTTATGGCTTCAAGTCTAGAAAAAGGTGCAAAAGTTTCTTCAAAATCTATACCTTCTTGTTGAACATACCCTATACAAACAAGTCTGGCCTTATTTCTAATGACTTCTCCATTTTCATTTAGCTTGTTTTTGAATATCCATTTAGTTCCTATAATATTTTTATCATGAGGTCTAGGAACTAATTCCCAAGTATCATTTTTTTCAATTTGCTCAATTTCTTCATCCATGGCCTTGACCGAACATTCATCTTTGTATGCTTCATTTACATTTTGAGGTTTGGTGGAGGATAGTAATGCTAGATAGCTTGAGGTCCCTGTAATAGTTCTTCTTGTCTATACACCTGCCTCTTTTTCCCATAAAATTTGAGTTTCTGGATGATTTTTCTGAACATACCTAGACAAAGTCTTTTCTTCTACCATTATCTCTTCTTCTGGTGCTTCATTGGTTTCTTCTTCAATATGAATTTGATTTGATGTGGGAAAATAATCCCCATCTTCTTTATTGTCATAATATTCTATTGATTTTATCTGCTTTGAATTTTTTCATGCTCCATCAACTACAGCATCAATGATTTCAACAATTTTTCTAAGTCTTTTATTATAACATTTATATCCTTTACTTCTGGAAGAATAACCAAGAAGAATACCTTCATCTGCTCTGGGTTCAAACTTACCAAGTTTTTCATCAATCCTTTTGATAAAACAGTTGCTTCCAAAATCTTTAAAGTATTTTATAGTAGGAGTCTTACCATACCGAAGTTCATGTGGAGTTTGAGTGCTATTTACCCGAACATTTTCTTTTTTGAGAATAGTTATGGTAGCGAATGCAACTTCACCCTAGAAGCTTGTAGGAGTTCTAGATTCATCTAGCATAGCTCGAGCCATTTGTTGAACTGTTTTGTTCATTCTTTCTACCACACCATTTTGCTGAGGAGTCCTTGCAGTGGAGAATTGCCTTTTTATTCCATGTTGTTCACAAAAGTCAAAGAATTCATCCGATGTAAATTCCCCTCCTCGATCAGATCTGAGGCATTTGATTTTTTGAACAGATTCATTTTCTACCAATGCTTTGAAGGCTTGGAACTTTTCAAACGCTTCATCTTTATGCTTTAGAAGACCTATCCAACACATTCTGGAAAAATCGTCAATGAACAAAATAAAGTATTCTTCTCCACGGGGTGATTTTTTCCTTGATGGTCCACATAAATCAATATGGACAACTTCAAGAGGCTTACTAGCTGACCCTTCTTTTTCCACAAAGTTTACTCTGGTTTTCTTATTGCTTTGACATGGTTTGCATATTGTATTTTTTGGGATGCTGATATCTGGAAGATCAAAAACAACCTTGAGTCTACATGCTTTTCTTATTTGAGAGAAGCTTAGATGTCCCAATCTTCTATGCCACAACCAGTTTTCATCATTTTTGCTTAGATAGCATTGTTGTTGTCATCCCTTGAGTATGTATAAGTTGTTTGGAGTTCTTGTACCTTTGATCATGGTCTCTCCTATATCAAGCTCATGAAAAACACATCTGTTTGATCGAAACACCACTTCATTTCCTTGATCACACATTTGACTAACACTCAGCAGGTTATGCTTTAAACCATCTACATACATAACATTTCCAGCTTTAACCTTTTCTTTCAAAAAAATAGAACCTTTACCTTTTATGACAGCAGGAGTGTCATTTGAAAATGAGACATTCTTTTCCTTTTCTAAGGCAGTGTTTCTAGGAAAACTAGTGTCTTTTCGATCTGCTAGCCCTCTAGGATTGGTAGCTATCCTAGAAACAAAAAATCAAAGCAATTTTCGATTTCCTCTATGTATGATAGATAAGAGAGAAGCAAAGGAACCAACCTGGATCTTCCTCTTGACTCCTTGCTTGATTTCTCTCCCCTTTGATAGAGCTTGCAACTCCTCTCCTACTTATCCCGCTCAGAGAATACCTGTAGAAACAAAGTAACAAAACACCATCAAAGCATCTTGATCTATTATATCATAAGCAATGCAGAACCAAAAATACATTGAACATACAATGGCATTCACAAATAACAAGATTCACAAATACATGATTGTATGGAGGAAAACTCAAAGAAATTTATTAAATATGAAGGGAGAATTACAACCCAACTGTCTGATCTAGCATCATCCTCCCAACATCAAGGCCCTCTTCACCTCATGGAAAGCAAGATCACCCAACAAATAATGCTCTTTCTCAAAGACAAACTATCATCACTTCCTTACCAATTACAAAATTCCAGCCTCTAGATCTCTCAGATGAGGGATCCATTTATAGATGTGTGCAAGGGTGTGAGTCATCTCTGGGTTTTTTATTAGTGTCATTCCACTTGTTTTTCTTGGTTCAACTTGGAGATTTCTTGGATCTCTTACTCATCCCTGGGCGAATTTAGAGAGGCAAGTGTCATAGGAGAAGTTTCTAGAAGATTCCATGAGCATCCACTTAGCAAACTATCTCAGACATTTGTACATCCTCACTCATCATACACTACAGAAGGCCTCTTCAGTATGCATCACCACCTGGCTAGTGTAGCAGTCAATATGCATCACACCTTGACAATGGAGCAGTTAATATGGTCTTGTTTTGGCCAGTTCTGAGTGGTTTTTCAGGTGGAACTTTTGGGGAATTGATGTAATCAATTAACCATGATCCCTTAGGGTATTGAAACAACACTTTTAGGGGTTAAAGAACCCTAGTTTATTGACATATAAGATTGGGGTTGCAGTGCCCGAATATGTCTATAATAGTTTCCCCCTAAAGCATGAAGTTGTAAATATTTGATGTCGGGTGAAATGCTTTATCATGAGGATCTGAGGTATTCGAACTGGAAGGTGACCTATATAAGATACAATACAATACATCATCATCATATTATTTTCATGCTCTAGCTGAGGTGGGCATTCCCATGCTTAGCTTTATAAATTCATTTTCATGTACATAGAACTGATAATCGTCTGCGGTTGCGGACTGGTGATTTTTTATATGTAGAGTCATCATCCCTAGCTTGGATGATCATATGTGCAGCTTCTGTGTACATTTGATGTCTTTATATTCCTGAATATATCACAGCCCAGATGGTTCAAACTAGATCCGAGGTCTTCAAACTCGTTCAATCTTTGCCCGATGTACAAGTCGATCCATGTGAAAAGATGTCTTGAAGTCAAACATGGGAAGACATCGCCTAATTACCAGCCACTAATGTAAGCTGTTAACAAATGTGAGAGGAATCACCAATAATGATAATGACCCTCAAGGTACTACAGTACAATTCACGTGGTGTGAATATATGATCTGATGTCGAACACCACACAAAATCTTTTGGTCGAAGGCCATTGATGTCAACCTGTTGCCGGAAGTGAGAAACTTGCCATTGAGGCATGCAAGCTTCAAAGTACTGAAAGGGTTGTTTCTAAGTCAACTTATTGGATAATGAGCTGATGTCGACAAGAAGTCACCTGTCATAGGAGGGCCTTAATGTATTCCACATCTACAACACGAAACGAAGCGAATGATTTTCTGGAGGTGAAAACAATCTGACGACACAAGGTTCAGGAATGGCGGTCATGAAAAATGGAGGGTGAAGGTATTGCAGTGGATGAGGCATTTACTGGATGGCGAATTCTCAATTGAATGACTTCTCTTGAACATATTGGCGACACTGAGATGGATTGGTAGTGTTAACCCCAAATGATGGATGGTGTGGAGGACCAATGGTGAAATGACCGGTGAACGGAATTATGCAACCCGACTCAATCATGGTGATGGAGTGAAAGTGTCATGTTCAAGAGCGACCAGCTACCATAAAATTCTTCAAGTTTTCTTCCCTTTTTCCTCAGTCATTGCTGACCAGTACCTCTTTATTTTTGTCAAGCTTGAGGAGGATAACATATGCTTGTTCTATAATTTTCCCTTTCAGCAAACTTGTCGCTATGTTTTAACGAGCCTAGAGAAAGTGAAAGTCGTTCTTGTCTAGGGGACAAGTTTGTCGCTATTGTTTTAACGAGTTTAGTGACAAGGATAACTCAGTCATTTTCATGTTTAGAGAGTTTGAAAAGGGACAAAAAGGAAACTCCTGCAGTTATTTTCGTAGCATAATCCCTTAAGTCTGAAAAAGGATAAAATAATACGAAAGGGATGATTTTTTGATAACTTTAGCGAGCTAAAAAGACAAGTGCTCGAACGCTTTCATGAGATAATCCCTCAGGTCTGAAAAATATTAAAATATACAGGAGGGATGGAATTTTGATTACTTTAACGAGCTGGAAAAGCCAATAGCTCGACAACCTTTTCATATTTAATGAGTCTGAAAAGAATTTAAAGGGGACTCGTTTTTTAGGAACGAGTGGCGTTTAGGGTAGCAACTGGTTCTGGGTCAGCTTGGAACTTCTCAAAACATGGTGATGTGAAGAGGTTGGCTAATAGGACCACTCATCGCAGCTATTCCTCAAAAGGGTAAACAATCAAGTGGAAGAATTTGATCGACCAAAAGGATGGAGGTGATGGTAAAACACAACCAAGGCTCAAAAGGCTAACAACGTGGCAATCACAAAGGTTATTTACCGAAGGCCGTTTTATTTTTTAACGAGCTTGAACCTTGTGGTAACATATGCTCAGTGGTAGGTTTATTTTCTAACGAGCTTAAACCATGCAAAAACATGCTCAGTGGTAGGTTTATTTTTTAATGAGCTTAAACCATGCGACAACATGCTCAATTTCTAGTTTTTCTTTTCATGTAAGCTAGAAATGACAAAACTAGAAAAGATAAAGCTAGAAAAACTAAAAAGCTAAGGAAGTACTAAGGTTAGGTAGGATAGTTTCATCAGCATTTTAGACAAAACACTTCCTTTGCTTCATCCGTAGAGAAGAAAAAGGTGAATGGTGTATTATACCAATCACCTAACCTAAGTTAAAAAAACTAAAAAACTAAAAAGCTAAAAGGCTAAAAGGCTAGAAAATGAAATTTAAAAAAATTGCATGCCCCCAACATGATGAAAAGGAGAGTCTCTTAGTAACTATATGGAAATCACTATGGTTAAGCAGGATGGTTTTTGTCAGTGATTAGACAAAACACTTCCTTGGAAAACACAGTAACAAAACACTTCGATGGGTTCATCCACATAGTGGACAAAGGTGAATGGTGTGGGATGGCACTTCCAATCACATAACCTACAAGGAAACTTATCTTTTCAGCTGGGTTCATCTCAAAATAGACAAGGGTGCATGCCCCCTAAGCTTCGTTACATTCACCGGACTACTCACAGCAATCAGGTGGATGGAATGAAGGTTGAAGAGACATTCTCGACACAAAAGGACCATTTAGGTATGATGATCGACTTGGAGCTATGTTTGAACCGAGGAATGAAAGCTGATCAACAGTGACAATTTTTCCTTCATGGGGGAAACACATCACTTGAAAGAGTGTTGAAACACTAGCCTCCATGTTATAAACATAGTCACGTCCATGGAGTAGATTGTAATCTAACGGTCCTTGGACTACCATCACATTCAAGTGAATGGTTTTCCTTCTCAAAGTTATGGGTAACTTAAGAAGGATCCCTAATGGTCGACTGGTTCCTTTGTTGAAGCCTAACAAATCATGTATGATAGGCATAAGAAATTGCGAACCAAGCGCTTTCCAAGTAGTTGAGGAAAGGATACTCACTGATGCCCCTTCATCTATGATAGTGCCAGACACGATCATTTTGTAAACTTGTACTATGATTCGGAATGGTACATTATAAGGAAGGCGAGATCTTGCTAGTTGATTCCAATCAAAGGAAGTGACTAGACTGCTTGGAGGGGGTACCAAACAAACGGTTGAATTAACCTCTTGAGTAGTGGGAACTAGGTGATTCTCTTCCTATTGTGAAAGGATGGGCGGATTGCCCCCAAGTTCCTCGGACTCTGATGTAACAAAAAGAATTTGAACAGTATTGTTCTCACTCTCTTTGGGAATGGTATCATCTGAAGGTGGACCTTATGAAAGTAAAACTGGGTCAACTGCCATCTCAACCTGTTGACTTTGGTCCGGTATGGACTCAGAAGATTCACTTTCAACGATAGGTGTTTCTACCGACGGTTGAGTTATGTCAGCTGGATTTTCAACTAGTAAAGGACTTGGGGAGAGCTTCCTGTATCCAGATGGAAGTCACTATGGTGAAGCAGGATGGTTATGCAAGACTCCTTTGGCTTCATCCAAAAAAGGACAATGGGGAAGGGTATGGTCCCCTTCACACAACTTACATGGAATTTGGACTCTTCTTTTCTGCCCATTATTACTAGTTGATGGTGTTTTCAACTTTATCGCCAGAGGTTGATGACACCGTTTGGTGGGAATGGGGAGACCATTCTCTCAAGATCTAAGGAATGCACGGACATTCTCAGTGAAGATGGTCTCCTCTACAAATTATGCATGTATCTTTGGGTTTGAAAAGCTTAGTGTGCAGATTTTCACCAAATGTTGTATGATTGCCCCCTTACTTTTCCTTCTTCTCCTTCCCTTTCTTCTTCTTCTCAGTCACCTGGTTACTAGCATCACTATTTTCACCAAGCGAAGAGGAAGAAGGGGAGGGAGAAACAAACGGAGAAGAAGGTGAAGGGTCAACTTCAGTATCAACTAGTTGTTGATTCGATTGTTGAGGAATCACGGTATTTTGAACGACAGAGGTTGAGAATAGCCATACTAGCAGGCCAATTGTGATTCCTGGAAGGGACAATGTAGCCATATATGGAGCATCAATATTTCCCCAAGAGGAAAATGGGCTAGGATTCCCTTCAAAAGGGATTCCTTGATTGGTGGTTCCCGGATTAGTCTCCATATATCTCAACCTAAGATCAATGAAGGAATAGGGATGTTATTCTGAATTTCATAAATTTTAAGATGCTTTGACACAACTTTTCTTTTTTAACTTTTAATAGTCGAGAAAAGGCTAAATATGACTCTAGTCCCCTTCGATTTTTAATGAGTCTGAAGTGACAAGTGCTCAAATGGGCCTTTTCTTTTAAGGAGTCGAAAAGGAATGAAAGTGACCACTCTGGAAATCTAGACAGAGGGATTACCAAACCAATCACAAAACTACAATATACACCTTGGTGATAAATTAAAGAGAAATTACCAAGGACTTATGTACGACAGTTAATCTTCCCGAATGTTGTGTTCAGTGCATTGCGATCGATAGGGCGACAGACATGGCTTCCTATGGATAAAGGATTTAAGCCTATGGTGGTCTCCGAATATATACTCGACGATATAGGGAGCACAAGTCTGTGCTAGCACTTGTCATATCAAAGAGGAGGAATCACCCAACCTTCGATGAAAATGATAGTTACTAGATCTTACGATGCCGGAACATGTCTCTAGCCTAGACCTCTAAATGTGTTGCGTTAGGTTTTCCAAAGCATTGTTAAGTTCATTGAAATTTATTTTAGAGTTGATCTTGTTTAGAAGTTTTCCTTTCAATGGTTCACCGCATGATGTAGATGTAAAATTCCTAAAAATCCAATCTACAATGATAAACAATCATTGCTTATTTTTAGCAATGAAAATCCTAGCTACTAAGGAAAGAAGATTACGATTCTTTCAAACAAAGAGCAAAGAGCACACACTAAATGCACTTTTCTTAAATAATTTTTCACACGCAATCTAAATGCAAATGAAAATGCATGTATTTGTTTTTCGTTCCCTTAATGTGAGAAATGCCAAAAAGGAAAACTAAGCATAGAAACAATCTGAAATATTTTTACTCAAAGCGACATTTTGACAATTTCTTTTTCAAAATGGAAAGGAAGACTAAATGACACTTTTCAATTTCGAAGATAAAATGCTTTCGACACTTTAAGTATCAAGAAATCAAATCAATCACATGACAAAAAGTTCAATCGACTATCTAGAGAAAGAAGACTCAACGAAACTTCTCTTTTTGACACAAAACGACAATTACGACACTTTTTGCACCAAAATGACAGATCGATTTAAGCAACGTTTCGACAAAAGATTTGTAAATGATGGACAAATACATAAAAAACATTTACTAATCCTAATCAATGGAGGCTGAACTATTTAAAGCAAGCAGGCTTCAGCAATGAGGTACTATTCATAAGCAACTAAACAGAGCTGAAAACAAGGACAAAAACCCCAAATTTCAAGAAGGGAAATAGGCTCACTCAGTCATCGCACCTATGCTTCACAGAAACAAGTATTAATCACACCTGCTACACTTGGGAAGTGCGATGCATACTGGTTGACAGTGACAGATAGTGCGATGGGCCAGGGAGCGCAACTGAGATGGGTTTTCGCTCACATTTGCAGTTGATTTCAGTCACTTAAGTTGAGCTATTATGGACAGTAAAAAGCAAAGTACAGGGGTATGATCTTGAGAGGTTAATGAGCTACCAAAAGGGCATCTAGGATGCTTGTAAGTAAGATGTTCAATTCATAAACCAAACCAGAGATTGACTGAAGCAACGTTCATCTACTATGCAATTGCAGAGAAAGAGCAGTTCGAAGGCTATCTGGCTAACTTCAGGCTCAACCTATAGTTTATAAAACAAACAAAACAATAACAAACAAACATTTATTCAATCCCCAGTGGAGTCGCCATTTTGTTTCCGGGAAAACTAGTGTCTTTTCAATCTGCTAGCCCTCTAGGATTGGCAGCTATCCTAGAAACAAAAAATCAAAGCAATTTGCAATTTCCTCCATGTATGATAGATAAGAGAGAAGCAAAGGAACCAACCTATATCTTTCGCTTGACTCCTTGCTTGATTTCTCTCCCCCTTGATAGAGCTTGCAACCCCTCTCCTACTTATCCCACGTAGAGAATACCTGTAGAAACAAAGTAACAAAACACCATCAAAGCATCTTGATCTATTATATCATAAGCAATGCAGAATCATAAATACATTGAACATACAATGGCATTCACAAATAACAAGATTCACAAATACATGATTGTATGGAGGAAAACTAAAAGAACTTTATTAAATATTAAGGGAGAATTACAACCCAGCTGTCTAATCCAGCATCATCCTCCCAGCATCAAAGCCCTCTTCACCTCATGAAAAGCAAGATCACCCAACAATACAATGCTCTTTCTCAAAGACACACTATCAGCACTTCCTTACCAATTACAAAATTCCAGCCTCTAGATCTCTCAGATGAGGGATCCATTTATAGATGTGTGCAAGGGTGTGAGTCATCTCTAGGTTTTTTATTAGTGTCATTCCACTTGTTGTTCTTGGTTCCACTTGGAGATTTCTTGGATCTTTTACTCATCCCTGGGCGAATTCAGAGAGGCAAGTGTCATAGGAGAAGTTTCTAGAAGATTCCATGAGCATCCACTTAGCAAACTATCTCGAACATTTGTCCATCCTCACTCATTGCACCCTATAGAAGGCCTCTTCAGTATTCATCACACCTGGCTAGTGTAGCAGTCAGTATGCATCGCACCTTGACAGTGGAGTAGTCAGTATGGTCTTGTTTTGGCCAGTTTTGAGTGGTTTTTCAGGTGGAACTTTTGGGGAATGATGTAATTAGTTTACCATGATCCTTTAGGGTATGAAGCAACACTTTTAAGGGTTAAATAGCTCTAGTTTATCGACATATAAGATTGGGGTTGCAATGCCAAAATATGTCTATAATAGGCAGTATATGAGTGAAGTTTTTCTTGGTCACCTGTCATGTGTTTGGAGCATCCACTATTGGTGTACCACTGATTTTCTTGTCCTTCTACGTACAAGGCTATACCACATCTTTCTGTTTGAGATTCTTTCCTTCTCTATATCTTGGGATTTAATGGATTTTTCTCCTTTTGAGATGTTTGCCAAAATTTGCTCATGCATTCAGATTCTTCATGACCAAAGTTGTTACAGATTGAGCATTCTATTTCATTTTCAAGAGGAGAAAAGTTATTATAGGAACTTCTCTTGATCCCTGTTACATTCCTTTTTTTTCGTTCTTCTCTAGTCATGATGGTTTTGTAAGAAATGCATTGAGCAGCTTTGTGCCCAAAATTATGACATGAAAAACATTGCCCACTAAAGACGTTCCTGCGACTATCGAATCTATTGACCTGGTGATTATAGTTTCTATTGATATTCATCTTTGGAGAAAATTGAGTATGATTTCCTTGAGGTTGGTTGTGGCTTCTATTCATCCTTGGAGTAAATTGAGTATGATTTACTTGGTGATCAGCTTTATGCCTTTGCTAACGATTGTCATACTGTCCACTGGTCTTTGTTGCATCAAGATAGCTTTTGGTGGAGGTTAATGGCTTCTGTGATTAAGATGCTTCTTCAGTATATCCAAGACCTGTCTTTATCAGAGGAGAACGCTGAGCTTTGATAATTTCATTTAAAGTTTATGATACTTTAGTAAATCTAATATTGAGACATTTCATTCTCTCAAGATCCTTTCTTAGACCCACAATTTCACATTCTAGTTTTTCATTGTGTTTTTCCTTTTCAGCATGTTGGTATGTCAAGGTATCTATAATCATATTCTTTTCTTCTAAAGAGATTTTGAGTTTAGATATTTCTTCATGAAGTTCTTCCTCTTCTAAAGCATCCCAAAAATTATCATCGTCATAAGCCATGAGAAGTCTATAATCCCCATTTTAGATAAACCATCACTATCCTCTTCTAAACTATCCCAAAAATCATTGCTATCATAAGCCATGAGAAGTATGTAACTTTGTCCAGTTTCATCTTCATCACTATTAGATAAACCATCGCTATCTTCATGAGTATAGTAACTTCTTTTATTCATAACTTGTTTTCTATTCCCTTTTGCATATTCCTTTCCTTTTTCATATTTATCTTTATGAAGACATCTAGCAGCATAATGATCGACTCTTCCACAAGAAAAGCATTTCAAGGGTAGCTTACCTCTAAACCTTCCAGAACCTCGTTGAAGCTTCTTGAAAAAGTTTACCTCATCTTCTTCTTCTGAAATATGTCGTGATTCATTGTGTTCTTCCTTTTCTTTTGCTGAAGCTTTAAATGCGACTTCTCTCATATCTAATGGTCCTCCTTTTCTCATCTCAAACGGAGTTAAGATTCCATGAAGCTATGTCATAGTGATATTCTATAGATTCTATTTTTCTTCTATGGCAGACACTTTTGATTCAAATTTAATAGACAAGGATCTCAAAACTTTCTCAACCAAGGTAACTTCCTTTATTTCTTCACCCATATTCTTCATACAACTAACAACCTCATCTATATGTAAGAAGTAACTATCTATACTTTCATCACTATGCATCTTAAGAGTTTCATACTGAATTCTGAGAGTTTGAAGCTTAACATGTTTTACCTGACAGTCTCCTTCATAACTCAAAACGCTTTTGTCCCATATTCCTTTAGCTGATTTGAGCTACATGGCTTTGACAAACTCTTATTGTGACAGAATTGCAAATAAAGTATTGACAGCTTTGGCATTGGTTTCATATTGCTTTTTACCTGCCGCATCTGTAGGAATTGCTGTTGGAAATGTATATCCTCCTTCCACAATTTCCCAGACATCCATTCCAAGCGATTGTAGATAGGATGTGGTTATTATTTTCCAATAAACAAAGTTGCTTCCATCGAAGATTGGCGGTCAGATGGATCCCATGCTTTCTTGATTATTCATGTTGATGGATCTCCCTTCAAGCAATCAAGCTTCTTCTGAAGGACCTTCACTAATACCAATTGTTAGAAATAATAATAAGGGGGGGTGAATCACTATTTACAAAGATCAATAACTTTGTTTCCCAAAAATATTTATATATGCTACTTTAGTGAAGTGAACTAGCGTGTACACATGACTATGACTAAAGAAACCAACGTATATTCAGAGAAATTATGATTTGGACAATTTATCATGTGTTGAGCTTAAACCAGTATATCAGAGATTTACTAGTCAGTGCAGTAAAATCAAAATAAATCATCACACATAAGAAACACATATGAACACCAAGATGTAAGGTGGAAACCCAATGTGGGTAAAAAACACCTACTGTTGTCATCTTTGTCTTCTTTTAATAAGAAGAAAATTTGTTTACAATCTTGTACTGGTGCAGACTCATACCAGTATGCAAGCTTCTACCTGCAAAAGGTTACAACCTTCTCTCATTCTCCAGCTTCTGTTGGAAGGGAGCTATAACCCCCTAGATCTTGTACTAGCCAATATATTTACTAGTACATAGGAGCCAACCTACAAAAAACTCCACTCTTCCACCAGGGACCACATTTCATGAATTTTCAGACTGGATACTCCTAGATCACAACACCACAATCTAAAGGCCACGTTTCATCAAATTTTCACACTGGACCCATAAAAAATTTTAAACTTAAACTGTATCAACCAATATTCAGTTAATCTGAACAATCAGATCAGTGACACCAAAACACTGTGCTGAACCCAGAACCCTGCATCATCATTCAGAACTAGTTGTAACCTCAAAAATCATGCATTAGAGTGTGTGCGCTACTTGGCTAAACCCAAACTGTGTGTATACACTACTTCCGTTAATTGAACCTGCGTATACATTCAAAACTACTGCAAAAACAAACTTTTGAATCAATTCTATACCAACTATCAATATATTGAGTATCTACTGTCAACTTTCAAAGCTTTACATAGGTAGGGATAGAGATCACTTCTTCTCACTTATACAATCAATCGATAAAATGCCAGCCTCCCTATGCATTTAGTTTTACATTCAGATCTAAGAATATTTCAATGACAGACAACAATAAAATAATAGAATTTGATTAGATAGATCAATCAGATCTGAAAAAGAAGCTTTTGTTTTGTATACGCTACTTGAAAGAACCAAAAGTACGTGTATACGCTCTTTGGCTGAGACGAACCTGTGTACAAATTTGAAAATATTGACTTAGAACTTTGTTGCAATTCCAGACTTCAGAAAAACCCAGAGATTGATAGATAACGAATAAAATAGGCACAAAACATCAAATCTAGTCTCAACCAATATTAGATCATTCAAGAATAAGTCATTTCACGTTTCATGATCTTGACCCAACATTGAACTCAAGGTGCACATAAATATTTCAGATCTAGTCCCAAACATAACCCTGCAACATAAAATATCCTTCAAATAAAAGTATTCCTTAGAATCTTATTGCTTACACTACTAGCCTAATGATCTTCTCCTCCTTATATACTCTTAGGCCTTTCTCAATACCTTGGACCAAAACCACTTAGGACCAATATCTTGGACCAAATACCTAGGGTCAATACCTTGGACCAAATACCTCGGACCAAAATACCTTGACCAAATACCTCTGACCAAAATCTTTGTTTTCCAACATGTATGCACTTTTCCTCCTGTGAAAGTACATGTATACGTTATACGCTTTTTTAGTTCTGTTAACCTACGTGTATATGCTTCTTAGACAAAGTGAACCTGTGTATACCTCTCTTTCTTCATTCTTTGGAGTCAGGTCTATAATCCTTTGTTGTTAACCCCCTGCACTGTGAACTGTCATCTGAGTGAGTTTCCATCAAGGGAAACACTTGTATCATAATGCCAACAATTGTATCAGGTCTATTCAGAGGTAACAGGGCATTGGTACAAAAGAACAGGAAGATGGAACTAAGGTCTACTGATCATAATAAAGAAGGTAAAGGAAAAGGTTGATGTAAAGCAATTTAAGAAGTATACCTAGGTCCACTTAGTTAAAACAGCATATACACGCTAGTCAATAGAACAAAAAGAGCATATACATATACACGCACTCCCACAGGAGGAAAAGAGTGTACTTGTTGGAAAACCAAGGTTTTGGTTCGAGATATTTGGTCCAAGGTATTTTGAGTCCAAGGTATTGACCCTAGGTATTTGGTCCAAGGTATTAGTCCTAAGTGTTTTTGGTCCAAGGTATTGACAAAGGATCTAACTATATAAGGAGGAGAAGATCAAGGGCTAAAGGAAGAAGTAATAAATATCTTATGAAATTCTAGATAAAAAGCATATATGCATGTTATGGGTTTCTGATGCTTTACTTGATCTACACTAAGCATGCACCTGAGTGTTTGATGATGGATGAGATCTAATGATGGATCAATATCATAATGAATTATCATTATGTGATATGATAATGGATGGGCTAGATCTGATTGCTAACACATGTTTTATCCTTTATATGTGATGATCTGGGTATAACTGAAGTCGGGAATTTCAATGAAGTTATAACTAAGTATTTGCATATCTATATGTTGGTTCGCTTTGGTGAAGGTGTGTATGCACGCTGGTTCAGCTCTTCCAAGAAGCATATGCAAAAGAAAAGCTTGATGTTCAGGGATGACTGATCTATCATATCAGTACTATTATTTTGCTACAATTTACTATTGTTTATCAATGATGTCTTCTTAGATCTGAAAGTAGAACTGAATGTATAAGGAAATTGAGTTTGATTGATTGATTTATTGAGAAAGAAGGGTGATCCTTGTTGCTATCTATTTAGAACTCTGTAATATGACATTAGATCTTGAGAATGTCACTAATTGGTACAGTTTTTGGTTAAGAGGTTTTATCTTTCAGTATCTTTAGAGGTATATGTAGGTTGGGCTAAAGTAAGTAGCGTATACACGCAGGTTGGCTTCATTGAAGGAGCGTATACATTCTAACACATGCCTTTTGAGGTTACAGTTAGTTTTGGTTGTTGATGCAGTGATTTGGGTTCAGATCTATGTACTGGTTACAGTGATATGTCTATTCCAGTTGATTGGTTGAATTTGATTAAGTTTGAATGAATGGTTGATTTAGTTGTGTCAGAGCTTCAGTGATTCTTTGATTTAGTTGTGTCAGAGGTTCAGTGATTGTTTGATTCAGTTGTGACAGAGGTTCAAAGGTTTCAATGATTGATTATTTCAGTTATATCAGAGATTGATGATTGAGTTTCAGTGATTGCTTGATGCAGATGTATTTGATGGTTGTATTGTAGTGGTGATTTATTTTTGAGCTTCAATGTTACTAATGGGTCCAGTATGAAAGTTTGATGAAACAAGGCCTTAAGATTGTGGTGTTGTGCTCCAGGAGTATCTAGTCTAGAAACTTATAAAGCATGGTCCCTGGAGGATATTGAGGGTTGGAGCCTTCAGTGAGGAAGTGGAAGCTTCCTACCAGTAGTGGTTGGTGATTTGATCAGGGGGTTGGAGCTCCCTTCCAGTAGCAACTGGAGAACGAGTGAAGGTTGGAGCTTTCTGTAGGCTGGCACCTACGTACTAGTAAATGGATTGTCTAGTACAAGAGCCAGGGGGTTGGAGCTCCCTTCCAGTAGTAGCTGGAAAACAAGTGAAGGTTGGGACCTTCTGTAAGCTGGTGCCTACATACTAGTAAATGGATAGGCTAGTACAAAAGCCAGGGGGTTGGAGCTCCCTTCCAGTAGCAGCTAGAAAATGAGTGAATGTTGGAGCCTTTTGTAGGTTGGTGCCTATGTACTAGTAAATGGATCAGTTAGTATAAGAGCTAGGGGGTTGTGGCTCCCTTCCAGTAGAAGCTGGAGAACGAGAGAAGGTTGTAGCCTTCTGCAGTTGGGTGCCTACATACTGGTATGATTTTGCACCAGTACAATATTGTAAATATATTTTCTTATTATTAAAAGAAGACAGAGATGACAGTAGTAGGTGGTTTTCACCCACATTGGATTTCCACCTTAAATCTTGGTGTTCATGTGTGTTTCTTATGTGTGATGGTTTATTTTATTATTACTACACATGGTTACTATTTAATGCTTAATGAAGTATTGATGCATTGATTAAAGATCAACATATGATGAATTAACTGAAACATAAGTTCACTGGATATATGTTGGTTACCTTAAGAACAGTTGCATGCACACACGAGTTCCCTTCACTGAAGTAGCATACATAAATCTGATTATGGAAATGAAAAAGTTATTGATTTGTAAATATTGATTCACCCCCCCCCCTCTCAGTATTATTTCCAACAATTGGTATCAGAGCAGGTCCTTTGGCAGAAGCTTGATCACTTGAAGGAGATCTGTAGTAACAATGGGAAAGAAGCTAAAGAAGAAAGCACCTCAAAAGAAGAAGACATCTCAAAAGGAACTGTGATAGTGGGAGAGACGATTAGCCTTTATGTAGAAGCAACTCTTCGGATTCAGAATCACCTCAGAAGGAAGATGAACAAGCAAAAGAACTATAAGGTATGAATTTTTTGTCCTCTGGTGATACATTTCTCTGGTCATTTGAAGATAATGAAAGTGAAAACGAAACAACTGAATTTGCTTTTATGGGTGAAAGAGAAAGAAATCAAATAGAGGAAAAATTTAAAAAGCTCACAGACACAATTAGAGATCAAAAGGATCTATTGGACAAAAGGGAGTGTACCTACAAAGAAGATATTTCAAGGTTAAAAGCTCAGTTAGAGGAAGGAAACAAAGTAAGGAAATAGTATGAGGAAAAGGAAGACCAAAGTCAAAGGCTGCGGGATGAAGTGACATCATTGAGAAATGAAGTAAATGGAAATGACACAACAAGCAAGGAACTTATAGAAAGAACCAACTACTATGAAGGTCTTGAAGCTGTGGTCATTTCTCTAAAAGAAGATCTCAAAAATTCAAATAAGCAAAATGAAGAACTACTCCAAGCATTTGAAGAATAAGAAAATGAAGTTCTCGAATTAAGGCAATAGGTGGAAGAAGGAAGAAAAGCTGAAGAAATCATGAAGAAGCAGTATCTTGAAAAGGAAGAGCAATATCAGGTTGAGGTAAATATCCTAAAATTTAAATTAGAAGAAAAGGATAAACTTTTACAATTTCAAGATAGTACTAATATTTTAGGTGATATTCTTAGTAGTCAAAGGTCTCCTGCCATAAAATTTGGTCTTGGTTTTCATGAAACAGTTAAAGGTGGATCTAGCTCACAAACTAAAGGAAGGAAGTCTAATGCAAAATATGAAATGATCAACAAGGAGCTAAGAGGTCAACCCCATCAACAACCAAGGAAAGAAAGTCTTCAAAGAAAATCATTTACTCCTAGCTATGGAAGTGATAATCGGTTCTTTCCTATGATGAATAATGTTGAATGTTCTATATGCCATAATTTTGGACATGTTGCAGCCAGATGCAGAAGAAGAATGATTCAAGCTAATAACCATCACATAGAAAGATCATCAACTTCTAGGTACTTTAAGGGATATTGTTTTTCTTGCAATATGTTTGGTCACAAAGCCATTAATTTCTATAGAGGGAATATGAAACATATAAGATGTTATGCTTGTAACAAGTTTGGGCATATAGAAAAAGAATGTAGGAGGAAACTTCAGCCAACATACCAAAAGGAGAAAACTTCATCACACTCCAAGGTATGGAAGAAGAAGGAAGTGCGGTCAGAAATATGTGGAATAGCTCAGTATACAGACATAACAAACTTGGGAGGAAATGAAAGTATGAAATCTCAGTGCTCTAATTCTCATACGCGGTTATAATGAAGACAAGTCACATATATGTGCAATATCAAAGTTGCACAGTCATGTATATGTTGGTTTGATGAAGAAGCAGTGGGACAAACTTAGAAAAATGATCTGATATGGTTCAGACAACTACCTATTATCTTTTATATCTTAATGATTGATGACTACAGTCTGTGGATGTTATTTAGAAGTGCTTTTTATCCTCATAAGTTGTTTATTACATGATGTATATCTAATTGATGATGATGCCTTGATATTTCTTACTAATATATGTAATGATCAGATCTGACAGTGAAAGGGTGGCACAAGTTCAAGGGGAGAATATGCTATGCTTCTAATGACGCATTATTGGCATTATGTTTGGAAGTATTTAGTACCTAATGATTCTTATCAATGGTGATGATTATTATGTGGCTAAAGTTTTTAAATGTTACATCATGCTATGTTGTGGTTATGATTTTCCTATGATGAAGTCTCGGACAATACTTATATTGCTTGAGGATACATAGTTGTTATTCAGATCAGACTTATGGATGATTGTGGATGACTTTTTGATGATGCATATAGTACATATATGTTGCTTACATGGTGATCTTCATAAGGACAAGGAGAAGTACAAATCTTGGGTACACATATTCATTATTTGATGATGAGCCACTCATTTCTTTTATGTTGCTATCACATGCCTTAAAAGATGCATAAAGTTCATATGGTGCAGTTATGATGCAGAATTCCTATAGTTCTTGGCTCTCACATGGTTGAGGATTGTTGTTGTTGATGGTATCAAGAAATATTGACAAATGACTATGAACTCATGGTTTTCTAGATACATATTTCTATCTCTTTAATGGATATACATTATGTTGGATACATGGATGATTACTTAAATATTGTTGGTCGGCTAAGAGAATGGTATTATTGTAGGGCTCACGAAGACATAGCTATTTGAAGACAAGGATATTTGGATACATGGCTTACTTAGTCACATAATGATGATTCCTTCTTACTTTATGATGATAGGTTTGATACTCACATATGTTGAATATCATGGTTAATGCTTATCAGATATGGAATGTTCCCCAGTGATGATACAGGGTTGATATATTGAGGATTCTTGTGGAAATATCATGAAGTTATTGATGATGATGTTATGATCATAGATGATAACAATGGTGTTTTCACATACATATGATATGATGTGAATGATTTTTATTGCTAGGAGATATGACATATGATTAGTTGATTCATGGAATGTTATGATAATGCTCTTTCCTCTAAGGAAATGGAGCAAGTTGATCTTGATGAGATTAAGAGGACGAGTTGATATCTATATGTGGCATACTTTTTCACAAGTTGATGATATTAGATTATCATATCTTGGGAACTGATGATGGACATATACAGGTTGTTGGTCTGCATGTTACTGATAGATGCTTATAGTGCAGATCATACATGGTGTATGATAGTTTCTTATGACTATCATGGTCTTAGTATCTGTTATAAATGTCATGTATATCATTTGATGTAAAGGTCATTTAAAGACCCATGATGTAATAATATGTCTGTGTCTGTCATAATCTTTTAATGAGTCCTTTTTGCTCATACGATGTAATTTGTACCCCCAGTATGCATGGGAAGGATGATGTAATAATTGCTATACTTCAAACAATTGGTATATCCCTACTTGGTTGGGTGGATGAGTCAAATTTGGTATATCCCCACTTGGTTGGGTGGATGAGTCAAATTTCGTATATCCCCACTTGGTTGGGAGATTGATGTATGTATGAGTCATTGGTGATAGGAAGGTCAAACTCACATAGTTGAGTTATAGAGTCATGTTATTCTTTTGGAAAATATTTTTTCAGACTCTGCATGTGCTCAGTGGGAGCATGGATGGTTTATATTCATCTGTTCATATATGAAAGTCTTTATTTTGGTCAGCCCTTTTCCCTTGATATCCAAGGAGGAGAATATCTTGTTCCGCCCTTTGCCCTTGATGTCAAAGGGGGAGAGTATTTTGGTGTTTCTTGTTATCTCTAACAATTTCTATAGCTTGCAGTAATCAACACCAACATGGTTGCCATCAAGTCCAAAAGGGGAGATTGTTGGCATTATGATGCATGTGTTGTACTTGATGGCAACCCACTTGTAGCAGAAAAACTCATTTGTATATGGTAACTAGATGAATCTATGTAACTAAATGAATCTACAGGAGAGATACCATATGTGACAGAATGCATGGTAGTTTTGTTTACAGATGTGACAAAATGTAGGGCAATTCAAAGGAATCATTTCAGAATTAATATGGCAAATTACGGTGTAACAGGTCTATTCAGAGGTAACAAGGAATTGGTACAGAAGAACAGGAAGATGGAACTAAGGTCTACGGATCAGAATAAAGAAGGTAAAGGAAAAGGTTGAAGTAAAGCAATTTAAGAAGTATACGCAGGTCCACATAGTCAAAACAATGTATACACGCTGGTCCACAAAACAAAAAGAGCGTATACATATACATGCACTCCCACAGGAGGAAAAGAGCGTACATGTTGGAAAACCAAGGTTTTGGTCCGAGTTATTTGGTCCAAGGTATTTTGGGTCTAAGGTATTGGTCCAAGGTATTTGGTCCAAGGTATTTAGTCTGACGTATTGACCCTAGGTATTTGATCCAAGGTATTAGTCCTAAGTGGTTTTGGTCCAAGGTATTGACAAAGGATCTAACTATATAAGGAGGAGATGATCAAGGGCTAAAGGAAGAAGTAATGAATATCTTATGAAGTGATAGATCAAAAGCATATATGCATGTTATGGGTTTCTTATGCTTTTCTTGATCTAGAATAAGCATGCACCTGAGTGTTTGATGATGGATGAGATCTAATGATGGATCAGAATCATAATGACTTATGATTATGTGATATGATAATGGATGGGCTATATCTGATTGCTAACACATGTTTTATCCTCTATATGTGATGATCTGGGTATATCTGAAGTCAAGAATTGTAGCTAAGTTATAACTAAGTATTTGCAGATCTATACATTGGTTTCCTTTGATGAAGGTGTGTATACACACTAGTTCGGATCTTCCAAGTAGTGTATGCAAAATAAAAGCTTGATGTTCAGGGATGGATGATCTATCAGATCAGTACTATTGTTTTGCTACAGTTTTACTATTGTTTGTCAATGATGTTTTCTTAGATCTGAAATTAGAACTGAATGTATAAGGAGATTGAGTTTGATTGATTGATTGATTGAGAAAGAAGGGTGATCCTTGTTTCTATCTATTTAGAACTCTATAATATGACATTAGATCTTCATAATGTCACTGATTGGTACAGTTTGTGGTTTAGAGGTTTTATGATTCAGTATATTTAGAGGTATACGTAGGTTGGGCTAAAGTAAGTAGTGTATACACACAGGTTGGATTCATTGAAGGAGCGTATACATTCTGACACATGCCTTTTAAGGTTACAGTTAGTTCTGGTTGTCGATGCAGTGATTTGGGTTCATATCTGTGTACTGGTTATAGTGATCTGTCTATTCCAGTTGATTTGTTGAAATTGATTAATTTTGAATGAATGGTTGATTCAGTTGTGTCATAGGTTCAGTGATTCTTTGATCCAGTTGTGTCAGAGGTTCAATGATTGTTTGATTCAATTGTGACAGAGGTTCAGAGGTTTCAGTGATTGATTGTTTCAGTTATATCAAATATTGATGATTGAGTTTCAATGATTGGTTGATGTAGATGTATTTGATGGTTGTATTGCAGTGGTGATTGATTTTTGAGCTTCAATGTTACTAATGGGTCCAGTATGGAAATTTGATGAAACAAGGCCTTCAGATTGTGGTGTTGTGTTCCAGGAGTATCCAGTCTAAAAATCTATGAAATGTGGTCCCTAGAGGACACTGAGGGTTGGAGCCTTCAGTGAGGAAGTGGAAGCTTCCTTCCAGTAGTGGCTGGTGATTTTATCAGGGGGTTGGAGCTCCCTTCCAGTAGCAGCTAGAGAATGAGTGAAGGTTGGAGCCTTCTGTAGGCTAGCGCCTACGTACTAGTAAATGGATCAGCTAGTACAAAAGCTAGGGGGTTGGAGCTCCCTTTTAGTAGTGGCTGGAAAATGAGTGAAGGTTGGAGCCTTCTATAGGCTAGCACCTACATATTATTAAATGGATCGACTAGTACAAGAGCCAAGGGGGTTGGAGCTCCCTTCTAGTAGCAGCTAGAAAATGAGTGAAGGTTGGAGCCTTCCGTAATTCGGTGCCTATGTACTAGTAAATGGACCGGCTAGTACAAGAGCTAGGGGGTTTTAGCTCCCTTCAAGTAGAAGCTAGAGAACGAGAGAAGGTTGTAGCCTTTTGTAGGTGGGTGCCTGCGTACTGGTATGAGTGTGCACCAGTACAAGACCGTACACAGAGATGACAACAATAGGTGGTTTTCACCCACATTGGGTTTCCACCTTAAATCTTGGTGTTCATGTGTGTTTCTTATGTGTGATGGTTTATTCTATTATTACTACACATGGTTATTGTTTAATGCTTAATGAAGTATTGATGCATTGATTAAGATCAACATATGATGAATTAACTGAATCATAAGTTCACTGGATATACGTTGGTTACCTTAAGAACAGTTGTGTGCACACACAAGTTCCCTTCACTGAAGTAGCATATATAAATCTTATTATGGAAATGAAAAATTTATTGATTTGTAAATATTGATTCACCCCCCCCTCTCAATATTATTTCCAACAGAAAGAGAAATATCTATCCTTAAAGACAAAGTATCCTTCTCTTTTCCCAATATATGTAGAAATATAGAATCTAGGACAATTTTGAAGATGTGTGTAGGATATAATAGGTGAGATATTAATATATCCTTCCAATAATGGAGCTCATAAAATATGGATTTCCTTTTCTTTCCTTTTGGCATATTAATTACAACATTTTCTAGTTCTTCAATTGAATCACCCTGATCATAAAAATCTTCCCAAGCTTTTGATTCAACATATTCATACTTCTTAAGCCAATCACGTAGACCCATAATCATGGGAGTGTCTATATTTTCAACTTTTCCATCAAATTGATTGTTCTGGATATTTTTAAACTTATGATCTGCAAGTGGAAAAGCCTCATTGTTTGCATAAATAAATTTATGTATATCTTTAGAGTAACTCCCTTGAAATTGTTTAGCACATGTTGGATATGCAAATATCCCCTTTGTTTGAATCCCTACAATTCAATAAGTAATGTTAATAACATCAAAATAATAATATAAACATTAAATATGAAAGTAGGGATGAAAATAAATTATGAGTGTAAATACGTAAATATTTTATCTTACAATAGCAAACACCAAGTATTGGGAAATCATGAATAGTCAAAAATAGCACACCATACAACATGAAGGACCTATTTGATAGAGTACGTGATATTTCATACATTTGTATGTCATTCCATAGCAGTTGCATCTCATCAATAAAAGGAACAATATAAATGTCCATTTTTTTTACTTGATGTTTTCCTGGAACAATGAGAGTCAATATAAAGTGCTCATTTCTAACACTCATCCATTGGGGAATATTGTATAAAATCAATCTGACTAGCCAAACACTATAATTTGAGCTCAGGAAAGAGAATGGGGATGCTCCATCAATTGCAAGACCAAACATAATACTACGAGGTTCATTTTTGAACTTTCTTGGCCATTTTTCCTCTATGTGTTTCATTGCTTTGGAATCGATCAGAATTCACATGAAGCCATATTTACTCATGTCCTTTGCATGCCAGTCCATCAATTGTGCAGGTGACTTTCAATGAAACATTTTTTGAAGTCTAGGTATAATTGGCATGTGACGTAAATCCTTCTTTAGAATTATAGGACCTTGTACATATGTATGATATCTCTTTTGTTTGCATATAACACATTATACCTTGTCTTGATATTCATCTTTGTATAAAGTGCAATAATTTTTACATGAATGAATTTTATTATGTTCAATCCCCAACTCAACCAATAACCGATGAGCTTCTCTGCAAGTTGATGGAAACATATTCTCTTTAGGGAATATTATATTTTTAAATGCCTTGTAAGGTTGCCCAAGATTAAATTAATTGAATGTTTGACTTAAGATGAACATGTTTGATATGTCAATCTATACAGGGACTGTTTACATATAATATATGGTTTTAAAATCCCTTTAAAGAAATATAAACAAAGTTTATGACTATTTACAAATTACATACACCAATTGACAATGCAAATTAAGAATTATATTTCAACTCACTTCACTAGGGTAGTGAATCCTTTGTCTGCCCAACCAAATAGTGACATGATTTCTAATAATATTAATGTGCATAGAAGTTTTTAGGTTCTACTTGCACCTAATATTAACATGGGTGTCTTAGATTCTTTATTTATTCAATGTTTCAGGTTGTTATCATCAAGTTTGTATTGGTGGTAATTACCCCTACTATCATCATTACCGTCAACCATATGATCATTGTCGTCATCATTTTTTCCATACCCAAAGAAAGATATAATTGTTTCATTAAATCCTTCTTCATGAATTGCATTTTCACTATCATCATCATCATTAAGGCTAGGTGGTATGTCATCCATGTATGTTAATCTCATTAGCTCTTCAAATTTATGAGCTCATAGTGTTCTCTTCAATCTTACTCCTTTTAGCTTGGTGTGGTTTAAAGGATCATTTAGATCATCCTGTCCAAATCTTAATAACCCATTTTGATCATGGGTATTAATAGGTGTATCATCAATATCTTCTAGCTATTAAAAAACAAAAGCATTATTCAATGTAAGGCAACAATTGCATAAGTCATAAATGTATCAATTTCAAAGAAATATAATCAAATCTATCTTAACAAATAATATATAAAATGTATAAACATATATTTCTATAT
>APFE030207672.1:43923-87135 GCA_000404065.3 Pinus taeda
CTCCAATGGAACAAAACTTAAAGCTCACATCCATTGAAGGAAAAGAATTTGAGGATGCAACAAAGTATAGACAACTTGTAGGAAGTCTCAACTACCTAACTACTACCATACCAGACATTTCATTTATTTTTGGAATCCTCTCCGGGTTTATGCAAAAGCCTTTTGAGGGACATTGATCTGCTGCAAAAAGAGTTCTAAAGTACTTGAAGGGAACTCAAGACTTTGGAATCAAGTATACACAGGTGGGTGACTTCAGCTTGATTGGATACTCTGATTTAGACTTCAATGGAGACAAAGAAACTGGGGTATCTACTTTGGGTTATGCTATGAGTCTTGGATTAGGAGCTGTCTCCTGGAGATCACACAAACAGTTTGTTCCAGCAGATTCCACAACAGAGGATGAATATGTCGTAGCAACTGAGGCAACAAAAGAAATTATGTGGCTCAAGAAAATTCTTGAATATTTGTAGGTAAAACAAGTACAATTGACTCCACTCATGATTGACAATACCTCGGCAATAAAGTTGGCCAAGAACCCAAAGTTCCATGATCGAAAGAAGCACATCAATACAAAATATCATCTAATTAGACATCATGTTGAGGCCAAAATAATCCATCTTCACCATTGTTCCACTAATGAACATATTGCAGACATCTTCACCAAAGTGCTTGGAAGAGAAAATCTTGAAAGATTCAGAACGATGCTTGGACTCACCAACATCCCTTAAGATTAAGGGGGAGAATGTTGACACCTAATCATAGGGACTGGGTGAACCACTGTAATTAGTGTAAATAAATAATAGAGGAAATGGAGAGTCATTGGGAGATGAACTGAACAATCACTCCCTCTTGTATATAATAATAAACAACCTGAATGAATAATACAATTACATTTGAGGAGTTACCTCCTGGTTTGACATGTTTGACAAATATCTTACATAACTATGTTTCCCATTTATAGACAACTTTCACATAAAGCATGTTCAAGCATGATCCAGGTGTATATTTGTGGAAACCCACCTATTCCACATGGACATCCTATTGATTTGATCAATTTCCCTAATTATAGCCCAATTTACTATTTTTAGTAGTTTCTCAGGTCCTAAACTTCTGCAATTGTTTTGACCCCCTAAATGACATTTTATTGAGGTCAGCAGTAGGCCCTATCACAATTATTGTAATACTCAGAGAGACCTTTCTAACAAGGTATCATACGTGCCAAACTGATACCTATGCCGAAGTTATGACCCTCGAAAGTTTGTTTTCTAACTAACTGCAATGAGACCCACAAACTCTTGGCGTTCCATCTCCTAGGGTTACGGTTTTGGTTGTTTAGGGTTTCCTTTTGTTGTTCAATAATAAAAAGGCCCTTGAGCATTATTGTAACATAGTTCAGAGGACTATAGATGCCACATCTCTTCTCAAATATAAGTTATCATCGCCTGAGATAGTTTATTTCCATTATGTATGTATGCATCTTTTAGTTCTTTGGTATTAATGAAATTAAGATTTATTTCTACTGCATATTTGTGATTATGTTAATATCTTTATTTTGTATTGTTCCTACATAAGTCTAGATTAGTGGTATTAGAGCAGTCTTCTCTTTCTCTATTTTTATGTGCATGTACCCAATGCGGTTGGGGTATAAGGAGTTGGGACTTGAACTGGTTGAGCTCTTGTAAGACTAGCCCCGCCGACACTGACGACCTCCCATGGTGGAAGAAAATAAATATGAGGGAGAAGTAGATCCTATCAATTTTTTTCTTGAAGAATCCCTCAAGCGAAAGAGGAATGAAATGATGGAAAACTTTTGCTAGATCCTTTGGTGGATGCCAACTGGCGACACATCTTCATCCAATAGTCACTTTGGAGGCGCCACCCCCTTCAAGGTACAAGTTAACTTTGATATTGCTATATTCAAAGGTAAAATAGGTGCAGATGTTGTAGATAAATGGCTAAATCTATTGGAAGGTTATTTTTCAATCCATAATTTCTCTAATGGGGGGAAGATTGCTTTTTCATTGTTTGATGCCACCCCCCATCTTAAGGACTAGTGGGAAGTTTACTATGAAAAACAAGTTGAGGAACCCTCTATGTTTTTAGTCGTACCCTCTTGGAACAATTTCTGAGATGTTTTCAAGGAACAATATTACCCAGTTGGGAGTTATGATGACAAGAACATACAATGGACTACACTGCGGTAGCAAAGGGATTAAGATGTGCATGAGTTGATGAATCTTTTCCATACCTTGTTCACAAATTCAGGTATCAAAGATTCTCATAAACATTTAGTGCTCAAGTACCATGGTTTTTTCACAAATAATTGAAGAAACAAAGTTCCTGTACATCTCCTCACTTCATGCCACTTATTGATATGTTTCCAATATTGAGAATAAATTCAAGCATAAGAAATGAGACTTTGGATCTGTGAACCCAAACTAGAGAAAAAGCACCCCAAAGACATAGAGCAAAGGGAAAATCCAGGCTATGACCCTTGAGGAAAAATCCTCGAAGCTGCAAGCTAAGAATAACTGGAAGGTAAAGAAGGACATCAGAAAGTGGTGTGAGTTCCATAAAACTCCCACTTGCAATAGGAAAGAATGTAGCATAAAGCATGCGTTGGTTTCCGAGCTAAAAGAATTAGATATGGATGCATGCTCTAATTCTGAGCTAGAACCTAACAAGGGAAACAACCAAAGAAAGTAGATAATTGATAGAGAACCCACTACAATGGTAGCCACCACCATGCTCCAAAAGGTGGAACCTGAGGATCCAGAGGAGGGGGAGCACCTCTTCCACTCGTAGATGTAGGTAAAGGGTTCATTGATGCATTTCATCATTCAAAGTAGGAGCTAGAAGAACATGAGCTCAATCAAGGTCATTAAGAGATTGAAGCTTCCAATAATGCCACACCCACAATAGTACACCATCGAGTAGCTCCACCAAAGGCGAGATATCTGTGCCATAAACCAATGTTGCCTACATTATAGCATCAATCCCTTTGCAGATGTGGTATTGTGCGATGCTTACCCTATGGAATATTGTGATTTTTTATTAGGTCATCCATATGTATGGAAGCGTCATGTTGTATATGAATCTAGACCTTGTTCTCTTATTATTAGTTTGGGTCATAAATTGTACAAGATACCAGAGGTAGTGCTTCCTATCACCTTTTCTTTGATCTCTGCTAAACAATGTAGTAAGAACATTTCCGATACTGAGAAATTTGTCTTCCTTATGATTCAACCTCAAATTAAGAGGAAAAATGTGGCCACATCCACAACCTCTAGACAGGGCTCCTCCACATGACAGTAGAAGATATAAAAGGTTGTGGAGGTGTATAGGGACATCTTCACCTCCCCCACAAAGGTAATCCTCCACTGTCAGGTCAAGCAATCCATCGATCTGACTCTATGCACACCACTACCCAATGGACTGATCTACCAATGCTCTATTCTAGAGAATGATAAAATCAAGAGGCAGATTCAGGAGTTGTTGCAGAAAGGGCACATCAGGCCAAGTTCATCAACTTGTGGGAGCCCAATCATGTTGGTATAGAATAAGGATAGAACCTAGGGGCTTTGTAATGACTATCAAGTGCTGAATAAGATCATTGTCTAGAATAGGTATCCAATAGAATAGATTTATGACCTTCTGGACCACCTCAAGGGGGCCAAATATTCCAGTAATATTGACTTGAAGTCTGATTATCACCAAGTACCAATTAAACCCTCTGATGTGTGGAAGGATACCTTCAAATCTAAGGAGGGCCTTTACGAAAGGCTGGTCATGCCTTTCAGGTTGATGAATTCTGACCCAACCTTCAAGAGGCCGATGGAAAAAATATTGCATCCTTTCACCAACACGTTCTTGGTAGTATATTTGGATGACATCCTAACCTTCATACAAAGTTGGGAAGAGCACCTATACCATATTCAATAGGTTGAATGTATCTAATAGTGAAACACTTTTAGATATAGGTTGAATGTATCCCACCTATGTTTAAGAGATGTATTCCATTGTGTAAGCCTACCAACAATGAAATAATTACATTATGGGGAAGGAAACAGTCATCCACATAGACCATCGTCCCCTGCAGTTCATACAAACACAAGGGAATTTGTAGAATGATAACTATCAGAAATGACCCACATATTTGCAACAATTCCATTTGAACTCTAAGTACAAGAAGAGAAACACAAATAATGTTGCAGACTACCTCAAATGACCATCGGTTATGGCATTGACCAATGTGTTCGACTCTTATGGAGATGAGACTTCAGCATGGCAAAATATTTTCAAGGATGATCCAAAATTCGACACCACATACCAGGTGCTCATGTAAGGCAAGCAAGTTTCAAACTTTTACCTCCATGATGCACTGTTATGCCATCTGAGACACCTTTGTGTTCCTTCAAGCAAGCATTCTAAGCTGATTTCAGAGGTGCACTACAGTTGGGTCGATAGACATTTTGGGGTATAAAAAACAATGGCAGTTATGTAGAAGTATTTTTATTGGTTGAATCTTCAACATGATGTTGGGAAGTATATTAGATCCTACACTATCTATGCCATTGCAAAACCTACAATCAAGAAGAAAATCCTGTATACTCATCTACCTACTCCTATCCAACCCTAGGAATCCATCTCCATATATTAGATGTTGAACCTTCCTTCTACCAAGCATGGAAACAACTGTGTTTTCGTGGTCATTGATAGATTCTCTAATATGGTAATTTTGGTGGCCTACAAGAAGAGTATCATAGTAGAATCCACTACCAAACTCTTCTTTGAATGAGTATTGGTACGCTTTGGGATACCACAGTCCATTATCTTAGATAAGGACAACAATATCCTAAGTGCATTTTGGTTAAGTCTTTGGTCATTGTTGGATACCGAGCTCACTAAGTCCATGACCTTCCACCCCCAAACTGATGGTCAAAAAAAGGTCATAAATAAGATGATCGGGCACATATTGCACATGTAAAACTCAAAGCATCCACACACATTGAACAAAACCTCCCCTATGTCCAACACAAATATAATAGAGATATCCACATCTCAACTGGCCACAACCCATTTTAGGTGGGGTTGGGATTTCATCCACTACATCCCATTCATATTTCCATACCACTTGCAGCTACTCAAGAAGATTCATATCATGTCCAGTCTAAAGCTAACAGGGCTACCAACTTCATTGAAAACTTTCATCACATCCACCAGTAGGTACATGACATATTGGATAGAGAAAATTCTAAGTATAAATAGTGTCGCGGTCAGCATTGGGTGCCACACAAGTTCCAAGTGGGTGACAAAGTTTTCTTACATTTGCCAAAGGAGTACCTCCTTGGGACTCAACGCAAGCTTCACCTACTCTGATGTTAGCCTTAGACCATCACTAAGTTTATATGGGACAACGGTTTTGAGATCAATAATCCACCATTCCTTAGATTGTACACAATATTCAATGTGGACCAGTTGTGGCCATACTTTTCCCCATTACTGGACACATAAAACATTGTTAAGAAACTAACAACAATAGAGCTCAACCCAAGCTGTATCGAATAGGCCATGATTGATAGGATTATGGACACACATATCAAGAACACTCGCTAGCAGAGGATCCAGCTATATCAAGTTGTCAAAGTAGGCCAACTCCTTCACCAAGGAAAGTGTCTCAATAGGGATGAGCTTCAATAGAAATTTCCTAACCTCATGGAGGCTCTGCATGTAATGGGGACCATTGCTTCCAAAGGGGGGAGGAGTGATCTATGTGAATATTTGTCTCCACCTGCCTATTCTACCTAGACCTCCAACTGGTTTCATCAGTTTCCTTAATTATAGCACAATTTACTATTTTTAGCTATTTTTTTGGTCTTGAACTTCCGGAGCTGCTTTTACCCCCTAAATAATGATTTTTGTAGGTATGCAACAGGCCCATTTCCATAGGTAGGGTGTGTAGAAAATATTTTAGTACTTAGAGGGAAATTTCTAACAAGGTATCGTATGAGAAAAACAGAAATCATATGAACAAGTTATGACCTTGGGAAGTTGGTTGTCCTGCTAACTCTAACAGGGCCCACAAACGCTTGTCGTTCCATCTCCTAGGGTTGTGGTTTTGGTTGTTTAGGGTTTCCCTTTGTTGTTCAATAATAAAAGGCCCCTTGAGTCTCATTATAACATAGTTCATAGGGATATAACTATCACATCTCTTCTCAGAGATAAGCTACCATCTCTTGAGCTAGTTTATTTCCATCCTATAAGTAAGCATCTTCCAATTCTTTGATATTAATGAAATGAATATTTATTTATGTTGCATCTCTGTGTTTATGTTTATATCTATATTATGTTTCGTTCCTGCATAAGACCGGATCAAAGAAAAGCTTAGAATGTTATACGAAATCTGAAGTATAGATATTTAAGGTCAAGTAAAGGTATAACAATGTAAAAGTGTGTAAAATAATCAACTAAAATTTCTACAATTTGAATCAATCATATTGGCCAATAAATAAAGTTTGAGCATGCATTTTAGTGAAGTAAAGAAATTTTGGCCCGCGTCACAAAAATACACGTACAACCTTCATTTCAAGGATAAATTGAATGATTCAACTTGGAGAGTATTTTTTTACTCATAAGTAACATTAATACAATTAAATTTTTCTAATTTAGTGATTTGAAGGTTGAATTCAATGTAAATGAAAGTGCTAGAGAAATCATAGTTCATGACGTCTCCCCAAAAATGTCAAAATTTTGTGAAAAATAAAAAATTACTAGAAGAAAATTATTGTGTAAAATTAGTAATTATATAGTACACAATTTGAATCAATCAAATTGGCCAAGTAATGAAGCTTGGTGTGCAATATAGTGATGCAAGGCAATTTTGGCTTTCTACACAAAAATGCATGCCCAAGCTCATTTCAAGGCCAAATTGAATGATTCAACTTGGAGAGTATTTGATTACTCATAGGTAATATTAATACAATTAGTTTTTTAAAATTTTCACATATATGTCTATGTTATTCAAGAATAATCCAAATTGCATGGATTTCATAGTGTAAAAGGTGGGCTTTGTGTGCCTCAATATTTCTGTCAAGATTGGATAATACACTATAAATTTTAATAATATCATGAAAAAAGATGGAAACATCACAAATTTCCATTATATCAATTTTTCCTAATCTGAGTCAAAATTTGAGTACCTGATGTTCTACGTCATCCATTATATCCTCATTTGACATGATACAATATGTTGCCATGCCCTCATCTCACTCCTGTAATATACAACATAGTTAATAATGTTTAGGTCACCAATTATATAATTTCAATGAATATTCTATCAAAAAAAAAACTTCACTTTGGTAATATATTTGACATATTGATATCATATCATGTTACTTTGGAGTTCAAAAATAAATAAATTTGTGACCCTAGATATATACATCGAGCCAAAATTTCGACAAGAAAAGTATCCAACATCTCTATCCCACATGGAGATCCTAATTTTCAAACATTTCCCTTGATCATAGAATCACATTTAATCGCCATTCCTATGCATTTTCAACCTATACTTTTCCCTCAAAGGCCTCATGGAAAAAAATTTGACTTTCTCTCCTCTATGCTGTAGTATTTGTGAATTCATAAAGACATTCCTCCTTTGGCTAAGGTTTCTTTGTCTTCTTACCTGTATTGTATCTACATATTTTGTTTTCATATCTTCTTTGACCCACTTGCCTCTCTGCAATTTAGTAGTTTACGTCATCCATGCCCTATGTCCATGGCCTCCTCTAAATCCTTTAATACACAACAACGAAAATAATTTCTAGTACACCAATCAAATCTAATTATCAGCAATGAACACAATAAGTGTAGGGGTAGAATTATTTGTAGACTATATTTTGAATAGAGTATAATTTGTCCTTACAACATAAAATTTAATTGATATTAGCATTTTTTCCCCATGTAACACACTTTACCACTAGTGTGTATATCAACATTTTTTCATTCATCCTTTATAACTTAGTTTATGCAATCATTTTAGAGCTAATTAAATTAATATACAATGAATGTAGTGGATTATTGAAATTATCATTATTCTAGTGAATGTATTCTATTAATATTTTATTTTATTTGAGAATAATGTTATATTATTGTAACATTTCTATTTCTAATTTTTTATGGAAAAAAATAACTTGATGGTGCTAGACTAGGCGCCATTTGCACCTCAACAGGATCACATTATTCAACTTGAGTCAACGCTAAAGTTCATGGTGGGTGAGTCAAAATTTAAAAATTCTTCTGGGCCAAAACTTCAAAATTAAATACCCACCAACTATAGAACTAAAAAAAAAATCAGACTCTTTCTTTCTCCTCTGAGAAATTTTTTCACTGTTGATAGGCACAAACTCGAAAAGAGAAGAATAGGATCCTTTGTCCCTACCTGAGACTTGATCCGGGAGCTTCAAAGTCCACCCATTCTATTGTAGATGGAAAATTTGATATTGCCTTCTTTTTCTTAGATTCACAACAACAATTCAAATACTGCAAAAAAAAATGATGGATTTTGATGATCTTGAGTGGATTTTAAAGGATCTTATGGATTCAGATGGACCTTACATTGAATTTTTATTTTTCTCCCTTTTTGTTCCAAACATTGGAGTTGTAGAGTAAGGCATTATCAGTTCCATGAACACAGGGTGGATTTAGGGTCAAATTGTGGGATATGTATTCATGTATTGGTGCAAAATGGTTTGATTATCATAAAGGTTTCCTGAAAATTTAGGCATAGTTTGTGTGTGTGATGGTTGGATTGCTTACCTCGACTCAAATTGTTACACTTCACGTAGTGTGATATCCTTCCTTGCATGTTATTTCCTTGGCTCACCTCCATGGACAATATTTTCTAGCCAAAACTCAAAATCTCGAGCAGAGTGAAGGGAATAGACAATGGATAGAATGAGGTAAGTCATTTTGGAATTATAGATATGCAATTATTTAAATTATTTCTTTGATTTTTAGTCTTTTCTTATTCCAAAATTTAAAACTAAAAAATTATTTTATATATATAGGGACATGAGACTGGCCAGGAGAAAGAGACCTTGGCTTTGATATTGGGGATGGAGGTAGTTAACAAACTTGACGGTGTGGATTTGAAAATTATTGCTACAAACGTACAAAAATGATAAGCTAAAACCATTGAAACATTGCAAGAACATCTACTATTTCAAAGGGAAGCAATTGATTCCCCAACAACTCTTGGATCGAGTAGAAGATCAAGGAGGAAATCATTAATCATAACCACCAAGAATTTGTAACAGGAAACAAATTTTTCCAATTCCAAATCCACTCCTAAGACACAAATTTCTTCTTCCACTACGCTACATTATGATCTTGTATTGTTAGCTATGATACAAGGATATAATATGACATGGTTTTAGGAAAAATCCATAGATCAAATGTTTGGAAAGCTTTTGTGAATAGGTTAAAGGAATCATTCCTTTAAACGTTAAAAACCCATCACCATTTTCCACTCAAAGATATCATTGCACTTTAGAAAACACTAATTTACAACATAGAGACTGAATTTGGCATAATTTGGTCTGTAAAAAAGGTTAAACTACAAATGTCTCAGAACTGAAAGAAATTTAGGTGCAATCAATCAAAGAATATAAAAAAAACTCCTTCTCGAGCAAAGGCTTAAAAGAATGCTAGTTGATGTAATTATAAAATAGTGGAAATAACGTGTAAAAACTTATGACAAGTTGGATAAATGGAGGAATTCTGGTGAGGACAGTACCCAAATATTTGAATTTTCTCATAATATTATTTCAAATTTCATAAAAATAAATTATATTTTACTTATGCATAGTTAAATTAAATATGTATATGTTTCAGGACAAGGCCTCCAAGGCTAGGCTCTATCTAATCAGTGACATCGTCAAGATAGACCACTGCTCTGTAACTGATCAGTCCACGAAATGGGATGTCCATTGCACGTTGAAATGTCGCACCGACATTGACCAAACTAAATGGCATTCTTTTAAATGTGAACGTACCCCACTTAATGTGAAACATAATCTTTAGTCTGTCAGCCTCTAAGACTAGAACCTAGTTGTAACCTGAATAACCATCCAACAAGGAGAACATCTTAGACCTCGATACCATCTACAGTATTTGTTCAATAAATGACATAGGGTAGTTGTTTTTGTTTAAGGTGCAGTTCAAGTTGCGGAAATCAACACAAAAGCAGATTTACCTAGACTTCTTCCTCAATGGAAGCAGATTTAATACCCAGGATGAATGTTGCACTTTGTAGATGACTCGAGCATCAAAAAAATTCCTTAACTCCTTTTAAATCAAAGGCTCAAGAGTTGTATGTACCTTTCACAACTTCTGTTGGAAAGATTTTGCCCTTTCTTTGAGCGGAATGATGTGCTAGACTATGTTGGACGTTGGATAAACCAATGATCCCTATCTATTTCGCAACATGGACTAACCGCCTCTCGTGGATCCTTATCTCTGGTGATGCAATCATTGATTGACACCTGCGGGTTTTTGTCTAATGGAAATCATGATTCCCAACAAGTAGTATCAGAGTATAGGTCACAAGTTCGCTACACACCCAACTCTCATTGGGGGGGAGATTGTTGGACATTGGATAAACCAATGTTCCCCATGTGTTTCGTTACATGGACTAACCTCCTCTCATGGATCCTTATCTTTGGTGATGCGAACGTTAACTAACATCTGCAGGTTTTGGTCTAATGGAAATCGTGATTCCCAATAGATTATTTGTGTGTCATAAGATTTGAGCTTGTCATACATCCAAGCGAATACATCTCGATACTACTTGAATAAGTGGATAAAGGCTAGCTGCTCCTATGGTGTGCAACAAGTATCGAGATTGGAAAACTTTAGATCCTTTTCTATTCCAAGATTTATTTGTTCATGCAACAACGTTGAATAATGGGCTTTTGCATTGACTAGCTCTTGGAAGAAATTATGCAAGTCATATAGATTTTCCAAAGATTCGACACCTTTGGCATGGGATTTTCTTTGTTTGCGTGAGATGCATCCTGTAACACTTTCTCATGCTCGTCTTCATTGATAGTTTCATCTATGAATATATCAGCATTCCCCATAAAGTCTAGTATCTGCTAGTCATCATTGAAAATGTGTAAATTAGTGATATTGTTAGGGACAGATGGCTTATAAATAATTTCAACAGAAAAATAATCCCTAAGCGGTGATAACCTAGTAGCAACATTTTCTAATGCATCCACACTGTGTTACATGTTCTAGGAACATAAATAATATTGAAAGCTTGTAAATGAGAAATCAAATGTTATACTTCTTGTTGATAACCTTTTAGATGAGGTGACACACAGTGTATAGTATTACATACCTTTCGTATGACAATTTTTGAATCACCTACTACTTTGAGAATTCCAACATTAAAGTCAATGGCCCTTTGTAATCCCAATATGAGTGCTTCATAATCTGCTGCGTTATTCATGCTTTCAAATGCCAAGTGGCTTGAGATAAGATATTTTCTCTGTCACGGGTCTACTAAAATACTACCATCTCCACATCCCTCTCGCATCTTTGAACCGTCAAAATACAAAATCTAAAAATCATATGTACAAGGACTATGCACTACATTAGTACAACTACTACTATTAATACTTACTGTACAAACATCATTTTCGCCAGTTGGAGTAGGAAGGAGTTCCAACTATGTGTCAGGTGGGACTAGAGAAGGATGAGTAAGATAACACCCCAAATCAATTTCTAAGAAGAAATTTCCTAAGATAAGATCCATAAAACAACTGGATCTTTTTTTCCCTTGGAGGGAGTGACATTATGTTTCATGTAAGGCTCTAAGTTTACCCAGATTTTATTATTTTCTCCCTTGTAAGGAAGCCATAAATGTAACTAGTCCATAGAAAAAAACCCTTGTATTTTTTTGGACCATTATATACTTAACATAACACCATACACTTCTATAATGTCCACAATTACTATATATATACACTCGTGAACTCGTTGGTTGGATGATAAGCGAATAAGAACATTTTTGAGTTCACCTATAGCATGGACAAGAGTATTTTCCAATTGAATTTTCTATGCATCTATTTTATCCCATTTTTCATTGATTTTCTTTTCTATGGATAGGGGCATTACATTTACAAATGCATCAGAATCGACTAAGAAATTGTGCACATTGTAATTAAAAATTTCAAATGTTAACAGAAATGGAGGGAAGAGTGTGTTAGCATATAATGTTAAAGCATTAACCACATACTTGCTTATAGTAATTACCAAATCCATTGTACGAAGAAGTGTTGCTACCTGAGGTGGGTTATTCGAGAGCGTAGATAAGCAGTTCCTGATGGCTCGCGATCCTTGTAAATTCAAAGACAAAAATTTTCACGTGAGATTTCTTCATGTCTTTGATGTTGTTATAATCAAGTGCAGGAGACATTGCCGAAGTGTCTGGAGGATTTACTTTATCTGCTACTTCTGAAATGATGGTCTTACTTTTCTATTCGCAAAAGTACTTTTCATTGTAGCCACATTTCCAAACTTGCTCTAAGTGTTCTGGGTTGAGTTGATGGGTAGTGTGATCTTCCTTAGTAAAAGCTCTTTCAATATTTTCTTCATGAACTCTTGTCTAGAGAGTAGCCCTACGATTCTAAAGTTGTATCTAGTGTTCAAATGTTGGGTCAGGGCCTCACTCAATGATTTTTCTTCAACACTCTTCTTTTCAGTTGCATAAATGTAAATGAATGTATTCACTATGTGTCCAACACTCGCAGTTTATTCGGCTGCAGCATTCTCTTCCTTCTCTTCTACTGGCTCAGTCTACTCATACTAAAGCACTGTATCAATGATATGCACAGTAAGAGATTTCATGTTGTGGTTCCATTACAAACATGTTTTGTCTGAATAATATTCTTGATGAAATGAGTAATATTGGTCCATTCCCATACTCTCAACATTCAGGACAATGTTCGAGCTTTGCATAGACTTGGTTGAATGGTTACTACTACTACCAGAGTTGGAAACCCTTCTCATAAATTTGAACTTAGGATGCTTGTTGCTCACAGTGGTCTCGCTTGACCTCTATTTCAACTCTGCCAGCTCATTGACAGAGACTTGATGGTTCGGGTCAGCTCTAAAGATTGGTTGCTTCCTTCTCCTTGTACTTACTTATGGAGGACTGAGACATTTTTTTTTTTGTCTTTAGATTCCTTTGATGGCTCATCATCTACGTTGACTCCAAGCGCACACAAGTCCTTTTCAATTGCGATTTCTTCATTGTAATTTTCAAACAAAGTTGGCTTCATATTTCTCTTCACGAATTACATGATGGTTGTGGGTAAGGAAGATGTGTGGAAATCGATGGTGATGGAATCATGAGGCTTCGTATTTTCTAGAAATTTATTCAGAATGAAATTAAACCTCTGATTAAAATTTTTCACTTTCTCTTTCTACTCCATCTTAAGATTTGCCAACTCTCTTAATAAACGGCAGGGGTTTTTTCATCAATGATTTTTTCGAGAAAAAATATTTTAAACCCCTTCTAATTTTGGATAGAATTCGAAGGAAGATTTTGGTACCATAAAACTTCTCTACCATCTAAGGTACAAGAAAAAATTCTACATGCAACATCATTGTAATATACCTCTAGCATTTGCATATGTAGGTAGAATTTTTCCAATTGGTCCTCCACCTTCACTTCTTTTTCAGGGTCATACTTTGTTCACAACTTCTTTTGGTGCCTTGGAATCTTGTGTAACACACCCGACAATCCAAGTGGGCCATGATTCATCCAATCTAGATCTTAGGTTTGTGCTCCTCCTCTTTGTTAGACTCTGATGGATCTTCTTCTTCTCTGAAGTCTGATGGATCCTCTTCTTCTTCTTCACCACCTAACCTACAGAAAGTATCATATAGGAGTACAACATTATCTGTGTCAAATATATTAAAATATGGAGGAAACTATGGCTGCTCTGCGCTTTCTGCAGTCTCTTCTAGTTCTTCAAGAGTAGAGAGAACCATATTTTCAACTTTCGAAACCACTATCCCAGTAGGAGTGGTTGCGTTATTCTTTGTAAAATATGGCAGACTGTGTACTCCATGAAACAATCTGATATACTTTTCAATATTATGAGTTATAGGTCAAATGGCCTGGATGTGCTTGTAAGATATTTCAAAAGTTTGTTCAAGATCAAGCTGAGAAGATCCGCCAACTTTAGGAATATGAGCAGGGGAGGTGCTGGGAAAATTATTGCCTTGACCAGAAGATGTATGGTTAGGGTTGATGAGGTTATCAACCATAAAAATCTGGCTTCCCTCCTTCTAGTGCCAGAAATTTTGATGGTGATGGACCTGCCAAAATTCAATGGGTCTCCCTAATATGTGGTGCCAATTAGACCTCACACAATTTGGGATAGGAGCATCATCTGAAATAAGGACCGTTTGTCGGTTGCTTAAATATTTTCCTTAGCTCAAACTATCAACAAGGGAGAGGAACTTACATGTTCCTTGTCATGGGCTGATAAAGTACCTGCATATGAAATTCACTCATGAGAGGATGACATCATTCTGATAAACCCCTAGTCTATAATGTTGCATGTTGATCCACTGACTGAGCTAGAAACTAGTTTCAAGATTAGGGAGAGGTTCAATGAGTGTGCAATTTCATAGCTCAACTAGTTAGGTGTGAAGCTTGAGCCTTGAGACTACACAATGTGAAGTTCAAGTTGGACTCGGCAAGAAGATTGTGTAGTTTTGAGACTCAGTGAGCTGAGCTTAGGCGTTTTGAACTATTTCAACCAATTGTGCAGTTTTGGAAGGCAAATAAGCCCTAGTGATTGTGAAATTGCACATCTCAGGAGCTCAAGGACTGGGCTTGAGCTCAGAGAATTCACAATCTACAGTTGGGCCCAGGCTGGAGGTTGAATTGAGCAATTTTGGAGGTCAAGTTTCGAGCTTGGGAAATGAGACTACACAGTGCACACTTCTAGGAGGAAGGAATTGCACATCGTACAGTGTCAAGAGTTAGGGTTGCAGCTTGAGGTCTAGGATTACACAATGCACTATTCAGGAAGGTCAAATGAGGCTAACTGACTCAAAAATTTCCAAAATTTGACTTAGTGTTGGATCAGTGAAGCTAATGTGAATAGTGAAGAGACTCAACTATGATCGTACACTTAGAGAACTTGACAACACAACATAGATCATATGGATCACATAAATGCACACTTCCCTCATTGCAACAACCTTTGCGACAACTTAAAATGAGTGCGACACTAAATATACACTATGAAATGACTGTGACGACACTTGTGCGACAATTCTTACAACTTTGGGAATGAGTGAGATAGATGTTTACATGGTAAGATCAACTCATTCACAAAGATATAAACCCTTGAAGCCACAAAAACATGGTTATATACATTTTGTGACACTTAACACATTAAAAGATGACATTTTGATTTTTTCGCAAAAGGGACCAAAACACTTAGATAAAACACATGGAATGGATTTTGATGTTTGCGATGACAATATACAAGAACAAGGTAGGCTTTGAAATTTGGTGCAGGCCAAAATTTTGGAGGTTTTTGTAGTAGCGACAACAAATTCCAAGGTAATCACTAGTGCAAGGGACGAGAAAGGGTTTCTTGACATTTATTCCAATGAATACTAGGCTCATACAACCCTCAAACAAGTCCCCAAGCTAAGAGAAAAGACCTAGGTTTTACATTTTAGAGCAACACTTGGGGAAAGAGATTTTATGGATGAAACTTGGGCGGAAGCCCACCAAACTTGGAGCATAGGTAGCCTATACCTTGAGTGTGATGTTTGGACCGTCAGATTCTAAAAATATCACCATCCTAAATTTATGAGGAGAAAGTATGGCGAACAAGTAGATTGATCACCAAAATCCTTGGGCTAGTGCCTAGTCCTTTGGGATATGGAATCCTAGATGTTTTACATTGGCCAAATTTGTCCTCAAGGAGGTCAAAAGTTGAATCTTCCCTAGCTAACAACCTTTAACAATTACGTACTATTATAATATGGATTTTCATGAAGAAAATTAACATTTTATCACATTCTACAATGTACCAATATATACTAGAATCAACCAAGTGACTTTTACCATTCTCTCTGAGGAAGCCAAAATGATTACATAAGTACTCAAAATTCAAAAACTACAAACCCTTTTCTAGTGGTTCTCATGTATTTTAAATATTAAATCAAAATCAATTAAAAATGAAATTGTCAAAACATCTAACTACTTAAGTATTTGTAACTAAAAAATCTTTTACAACATTACAAATTGAAATTTTCTAATTTTTAAGAAGTCAGATGACTAATGGAACATTGAATTTAAGGATTGGTGCTTTCTTCCACCATTTGAACTTTGACTTCAATAGGAGTAATCAACCTTTCACTTCTTCCAAAGAAATTCATCAGGGAGCTTACACTGGATAATTTTCTAGAATGCAACTTTCAAATTTGAAAGCTTTGTATAATTAGTTTTGCAACAAATAGGGTATTCATCAGCCAAAGAAGTTGGAATTCCCTCAACAAATAATTCACCACAATGATTCCCTTTAGAATTGCAGTGTAGTATTTGTTATACTTTTAAAAACCAATAGTTCCTTTTCATAGAGTTCCCAAGAAAGCAGATTTCCTCGCTAGTCCCAACAATTAGGTAGATCAACTCTAGTCCTCTAGTCAAATTTGCAATCAAACAAAGATACTAACTTGTGAACCTCCTTTAATTTATTCTCAGCCTGAATATGAAGTAGGTTTTTCTCATTCATTTTATCAATTTCCATAATTACTCTAGCTATGTATGTGATATCTAATGCCCTTAATTTAGTGAAAGATTTTAAATTTAAATGTTTAATCATATTTTTAACCTTAACTTATTCTTTTTATACATTTTTCAGACACATTCATCATAATATTCTATTGAGAAATTATGCAAATATACTCCCATAAAGAATGGGCCTCCTACATGATATCATCCCAAACAATTTGTCTAGCTTCAATTAGAGAGATATTTCCCTTCAATTTGGTTTTTAATTCATTGATCTCATCTTGTGTTGCCTTGTTCTTGGTGATCAACTAATTATTATTTTTTTTTTCTATACTTAGTTTCCTCTCCTTGATATAAACTTGTTTCTTTACCCAAGTTAGGTTGGCTTGAATGTTCTTTAGTTCAACCTCTAAAATAGTGAGTTATGCCGTCACTTTTGTAATATTTTATGAGGGGTCATTTGACTCACTTGGGACCACAATAATGAAAACATGGATTTTTATTGATTTTTGTAAGCTTCACACGTGTTCCTATAAAATTAATATTTATTTTCTTATGTCCACTTTCTCATTAGCAGATCCTTCTCTTTCTTAACATGAGCTAATTCATTTGTTTGAGAATGCTCAATCCCAAGCATTTTCAAATTCTTCCTTAATGACTACACCTCAAATTCTGTGTTTTGCAATAGGGTTTTGTAGCTTCCCTTTTTTCAGGATCTATTCCCAATTTAAAAATTAACTTCTTATACTCTTCATTTTGAATATGGAGTGCTCTAGAATTTTCCATTTCATTCTTGAGATGATTTGAAACTTTTTCCAAAATATTTTCTTTTTTACTTATTGTTAAAGAGAGTTTTCTTAGGTCACGATAGAGATTTTCCCCTACTTGTGTATGAAATTTAATCTTGTCGATGAGTGGTATGTTAGCTACATTTATGGATAGATCTAATGTTTTAAAGTTAGGTCCTAGAGGAAGAGACTGAAGAGTTGGATGCATGAGGGACGATTTTAAGTGGTTCCTTTCTAAATCCATTGAAGAAAGTGTTCATGTTTGATAAGTTCGAGTTACTTGTGATTCTAGATGAGCTTCCATGTTGCTTCTCACCTTATGAATTGTTTCTTCAATTTTTTGATAATTCCTTTGTAACACTTTTGTGGTGGAGAGAGTTTGTTCAATTGAGAATGTTTCCAAATAAGTGAAAATAGAAGAGGTAGAGCATGTTTCCCAACTGCATTTGAAAACCTACTTGATTTGAGGGTCTGTATTTTAATTTAACTTATACCCCTACTTCTTCTCCTCTTTGAACCTTTTCTTTCTTTTTCAATTGTGAGCCTTCTATCTCAACATCCATTCATTTAGGTATATTTCTCTTCAAGATCCTATCCCTCACTGCAAGGGTTTGAACATCTCTTCTTTGTTGCATTTTGTTGCTTGGCCATATTTCTTGATTTTCCATTTTCTCAAGTTCTAGCCTTCTTTCTTGAATATAAGGCGTAGAATAGACTTCCCCTATTTTATTTGAAATTATATGATGAAGGTCATATTTCCACTTATCTCCTTGATCAAAGCCAAACTCCTTCATCATTTCTTCAACTTACAGGGGGGCTTGCCTGCTATTCATGATGAATGGCCCAATCGTTCTTTCTATCTTAAAAATATGCCCTTTGCATGAATGAACAAAATGAAATAGGTCAAAATTTAGAGTCTACCTTATAAATTCAATATAAAATACCCCTGTAGGCAAAAATATTAGCAAATGATATGGTGGTAATTTAGCCCCATATAGTCTTATCTCAGTGCGGTCTTCAAAAATATACCACTCATCGACTCTGGTGTCCTTGATGAGTTGCAACAACTCTTTTTCTTGATGAAAAAACCTTAGAGGCTATTGATTGTTCAAAGCAGTATATACAATGGCCATGAATGATGACAAGTAATAAGAAAAGTCCTCATTATATTCCTTATTCCTAACAACACTAGTCAATTCAATCATAAATTTCATTTTATTCTTTGAATCCCACATTTTTAGACCGAGATGGCCAAACTTATCAGCATGTACATATAAGAACATATAGACCAAGACAAAGGGATATCCAAAGTAACCATAAATATGATAGTTGTGAAATTGAGAAATGATATACTTGGCAAGATCATAATGGATATCCAAGGCAATATATGGTTGCATCATTAAACTCAAAAACCCTAGGGCTTGTTCACTTATTATCCTAGTGTCATCTTCTCCCAAAAGAGACAAAATTATAACTAAGACATGTTGTGGGACTTCATAAAATAAGGTTGTCAAACAATTAAATGCAGGTAGAGGAATTTGGGAATCCAATGGGAGAATGAGTTTAAACAAATATTATTCTCTTTCAGAAGATGTCTATAAGTGATGAGTAAGGATTTATCTAAAAATCTCTTGGGATTCTCAAATATATGAAAATTAATGAAAACGCTTCGTGTATTAGCTCTGAAGTGACCTCAAAAATATTGTCCCCTAAATAAGACATAACAAAATTCCTCTGTGGGACAAGGGGATACACTACCCAACTGACAAATCCAAGGAAAGTATAGTTATGCAAGACAATTACATGATAAAGGATGGATTGGACGACTCGAAATAGGTTACTTAAGTCACTTGAATAGTTAAGAATGTCCTGTTGAATATCCAAAAGGTCTAAGGAGAAACGAGAATCGTAGACACCAAATTCTCAATTCATAATGGGTATATGAATAGACAACATAGAGATTGTAGGTTTTTTAGTTAATTTCGAGGTTTTATCAATTTTTACAATTTGAAAGAAAGGAAAAGGAAGAAATGTGCAACTATGAGTTACGAGGTAACTAGAGACAATGAAGAGTCGAATGTTGATGTCGAACTATGAGTTACCAAGTCACCAAAGACAATCAAGAGTCAAATGCTGATGTGGAATAAAAAATGTACACTCTGGACACTAGTCACTGTAACTCTGCAACTGGAGGATAAAGAAAATAATGTGGGACAACCTTTTATCTTTTTTTTAATGAGTAGGAAAAACGAAAAATCATGATGACATAAGGGGCATAGATGGGTGACATGGATGTATGAGAAATGATGTGGAGGGGTGAATTGGATTGATGACGTGTAAGGGTCTACTCACTTACATGGATCATCTTATGGGTACATGAGCTATCACCAACTTCCGACGTGTGGTTTTCATAAAAACCATTAACCACTTTTGAGGGGTCCCCATAGTGGTGTATGTAAAGTAGAGGGTACATGTCAAAATGAATCATGGCCATTTATTTGGAGATGAGTTTTTTAGCCATCCTACTTTCTGATTGGTCCTCATCCCATAAATTTTGATTTTTTGACCTGTCGCAAAGCCTTTGATTCCTTGGGTTGATTCCAATGAGTGATGATCCGACCCCAAACTTGCATGCATTTTAATTTCCAATTTAAAAAGGTTTCAAACCCACATTTATATAGTTTAAGGTTATTCTTTTCAGCCTGAAAGTTAGGCTTGTATACAAAATAAATATAAAACTTTTGAAAAGGGACTATGTTGGAAATAATACTGAGAGGGGGGGTGAATCAGTATTATCACATCAATATAACTATTTCATTAAGATTCATATGCGCTACTTCAGTTAAGGAAAATCGCATGTATACACAACTATGTGTAGTGAAACAAGCGTATATATAGTAAACTTATGATTCAGTTAGTTGATCCTTAATGAGTGCATCAGAACATTATTAGCCATATGAACTGTAAACAGGAGTAGTAAAACAGAACAAATCATCACACACATGAACACCATGATATAAGGTGGAAACCCAATGTGGGTGAAAACCACCTGCTGCAATTCATCTCTATCTTATTTTAATTAGAAACTTCTTTTTACAATGGTTATGTACCGGTGCAGTCTTATACCAGTACGCATGCTTCTACTTGCAGAGGGCTACAACGTTCTCTCGTTCTCCAGACTCTCCTGGAAGGGAGCTACAACCCCCTTAGCTCTTATACTAGCTGATGTACTAGTACGCAGGTGCTGGCCTACAGAAGGCTACAACCTTCTCTTTTCTTCCAAGGACCACGTTTCATAAATTTTCAGATTGGATCCATAAATACACAATAATCACTACTACAATACAATCATCAACTATACCTGCATCATCAATCTCTGAATCACCCAATACTGAATCACTAAAACCCTGTCATCAAAACATAGTTACCAGAACACATACCAGAGCCCAGAATTCTGCAACAACCACTAGAACCAACAGCAACCTGAAACATCAAATCTCATAATGTATACGCTACTTGACTGTGTCAAACCGGCGTGTATACGCTCTTTTACCAGAGATAACCTGCGTACAGATCTAAAGATAATTACCTATACCTTCGCTGCAATTTCCAACTTCAGATATACCCAGACAATAAGATATAAAGGATAAAACATGCATCAGTACTCAGTTCTACTCATGATTATACCATATAATGATAATACATTTTAGTATTCAAGACCCTGGACCATCAACCTTTATCAACCACATAGGAGCCTCCTTGATTCATATTGAGCCAAACATTTCAAACCCATAACCAGTATATAAGATCTCACTCTTCATCAGATAGTCACCACACAACCTTACACCCTTGGCCTAATGATCTTCTCCTTATATAGGTTTAGGCTTCTCTCAATACCATGGTCCAAAACCATGTAGAACCAATACCTTGAACCCAATACCTGGGGTCAACACTTCGGACCAAATACCACGGACCAATACCAAAATACCATGGACCAAATACCACGGGCCAAAACTTAGATTTCCAACATTTACGCGCATTTCCTTCTGTGAACCTACGTGTGTACGTATACGCGCCTTTTGTTCTTCTCACCCGTGTGTATACACACTATCATCAAGGTTAACATGCGTATATCTCTCTCTTGACCTGTTGTACCAAGTTTTGTCCTCTGATTGAGTTGCCACCAAGAAAAACACCTGTACCATACCTCTGAGCAAGTTTCCATCAAGGACAACACCTGTATCATAATGCCAACAATCTCCCCCTTTGGACTTGATGGCAACCACCACACCAAGTCACTCTCCCCCTTTGACATCAAGGGCAAAGGGAAGATCAGGAAGTTCTCTCCCTCTGTTGTCCATACTCCCCCTGAGTACCTGTTGAAATCTCTGATTGAGATCCCCCTTTGTATATGCCAAGATGTACCAATCCGTCTATGCTCCCCCTGAGCACATGCAAGGTCTGCAAAAGCATAACATGACTCTATACATCAATCTCCCAACCAAGTGGGAATACACCATTTTTAGTCTCATCCACCCAACCAAGTGGGGATATACCAAATGTTTATACATGAATCAACAGCAAGAACCATTACATCATCCATCCCATGCATAGTGGGGTAATAAAATACATCATATGAACTCACAAAGACCAAGGACCTAAACATAACCATGATAGTTATCAGCAACTATCATACACCATATGATCTACACCATAAGCATCATAACGTACAATCCATTCTCTTGGTCAATCAACAATCAGTAGCAAGATGTGTCACTAAGCATCATCACCAAGGACTTCTAACCATAATGCTAACAATGCATTATTCAAAGCATATGCTCCCCCTGAGCCTGTGCCAACCATCATATACAATGAACAAACCATTTCCTGAGTCTGTTCTATTACTTTTCTTCAGAACTCCATATGCGTGACTATGTAGCCTATGATTCGCGTATATACGTGACATACATTTATTATATCAGCATATGTGTTATCACTTAAGAAATCTAATGCCAAAATTTCTCATACTTGCTTGATGACAAAGGTTAGTGTTAGTCTAAGTTGATTTCGTTTTCTTCCTTAGAGTCTGAGTCTTAGGAGGTCATGAGTCAAGCATGCATTCTTATCTACCACTGGTCACCTTCATTCATCATCGATTTCATAGTCATGTGTTACTTTGTTATCTACCACAAAGACTTTGAGGTAATTGCGTAGTGCATGTAACCTTTCTAAATTGATTTCGCAACGCATTTACTCTGTTTAGCAGTTTCGTAGCGCAAAAGCCCATTAGGTGTTTTCGCAGCGCGATACATTATTAGGTGATTTCGCAGCGCATCATTCAAAATTTAAAATGACCGCGCTGCGAAATCAGAGATTTGTGCATTCCGCAACGAATTTTTCCCCAAATGTCAAATCCGTTAAGTAATCTATGGCTGCGTCATTCTTTTTCAGTTCATGTACTCCACATATCACGTCCCACCACCCCTCCATTATCACAATCATTAGATTCATTGATATGCACGAAATACAAGTTCCAAGGAAAGCCACCTATGCACAAGTTTTAATGATGATTGTAAGCCTTGCATGAGTAATAAATCTGTAAGATTGAAATTTTAAAAACTATAATATGCAAGATTTCAAATTGAAAAAACATTGTCATCAAGTGAGGCAGCAAATCAAGCGAGGCAACAAATCAGGCGAGGTAGAGATTCAAGAGAGGCAGAGTTTACAGCTTGAACAACGCTAGCATTCCCTACCTACAGGTCATTGAAATTTCATGGAGGGATCAGTAGAAAGGAAAGAACACAGATCAGGCAAATGTCTGAAAAATGAGTCTAAAGGTTTGGATATAACATTGAAGAACAAAGATGTGGAGAAGGCATTTAAACAAGTTGGATGTTGGAACTTCTGTAAGAAGCTACAAGGGGGTCATGCACAAGTGACTACAGAATTTGCATTGAATTTTACAGGATTAAATTCAAAGGTTGGGATGATGTAATTGCAGGTTTCACAAGACATGATATCCACAGTCACAGAAATTCCTAGAGGGCAAGAAAATTGGTTCAAGAATTTCAAATTTGACATGAACCCATGCAAAGAGTTTTTAAAGAAGGAATTCGTTAACTCGGATTTGAGCAAGTCTGTTCCTAGGAGCTATGTCAAAGAGTCCTATGCACATTTGCTCACCTGTATTCAGAAATACCTGACCTCTGAAGGAAGATATAACAAGGTGTATTTGTATCATTTCAAACTTTTATTGCATTTTACAGGGAAGGCACCTGTTGATCTGCCTTTTTATTTATTCCGCAGTTTGAGTAAAATGTGTGACAAGGTACAATTGAGAAAAGAGGCTTGTGAAACTTCTTTATTTCACCATGGCCTGATTAAGTTACTTGTCTTGCATGAACTTAAAAGGGTAGGCAAAGATTGGGATACATTCATATTCATGACTGGTTTCATGAGCCAGACCGGTCTCAGCCCTCTAGCTGCAAAACATCTTTAACAATAGGTCATCAAGCAGAAACAAGAACCAAGAGGTTTTCAAAGTTAAAGGCAAGAAAGAAAGTAAAGCAATCCACCAAGCCACTGATTATTCGGGATACACCCCAGCAGTCCCTTAAAGAGAAAATTCAGGATAAGGAAACTGCACATGAGCCAAGCACAAGCGAAGGAGTTCAAAGAAGAAGAACAAGAAGCCAAGTAGCAAAGGAAAATGGTAAGTCAGTGGCTATTGAAGAAAGTCTTGTTTCAAAAGGAGATTTAAATGATTTATTGCAAGAAATTGACATTGAGGAGTCCCCACTAGTTCAAGCTAATTTGATACAGTCAGGAAAAGAGAAGGCTAAGAAGGTCAAAGCCTCAAATAAACTTAAGTTTGATGATCAAACTGAGCAATTTGTTTTCAAACCCAAGAGGCCCATAACAAGGAAATTCAAACAGGTACAGGAGGTGTCACCAAGAGAAGATGAAACAAGGGAGGAGATACAACTTCATTCAAGTAAGGATAAGGGCAAGACAGTTGCCACTCAAGAAGAAGATAGTGTGGGAAATTTGAAAAGGAAATTGGAAGCTGCCAACTTTGAGATTGCCAGACTAAAGAAAGATACTAGGAAATTTGCAGCTAAGGAGGCTTATTTTAATCAAATGCAGCTCGATGGGAAGATCAAACTTTTAAAATCCCTGAAGTGGTTGACTTTAATGTTCAATTCCGTAGTTGGACTACTCTTGCAATAAAAGAAGCTCAATTCATCAGAAAGGTCAATATAAACCTCAGGTCTGGGATCAAAGTACTGAGAAAACAAGTTGAAGACTTAAAGACCCAATTGGACCAGCAGAAAGGATCTCCATAAAGAGGACCCACTTCAAGTAGGGAGTTATTTCAAAGTTTTAATAAATTTTGCTTGGTATAATTTTTCCAAACATTCCCATTCAATTTTTGAAGGTCTTGAGACAGTTGCAAGAATTTTTTAACCAGCAAAGTGCTCAAATAGCAAAGTTCTGGGTTGAAACTGTGATTTTTGAAATAACTCAGCAGTTTCGTAGCGCGCTATGAAACTGCTGAAGGTGATGACCAAAGCTCAGCAGTTTCGTAGCACGCTACGAAATTGCTAAAGCTAAATATCCAATATTAATCAACCAGTTTTGAAACATAAGCGTGAAATTTTGAAGGGTGAATATATACAAGGCATCATCTAAAGCTGCAGTAATCAACCAGGTTAAGACAGGTGGAGAAATATGGATTTGGATCCAACTTTGAATTTTTGTCATTAAGTGACCATCTTTATCACGATTCAGATTATGTCAAGACAGCTTAAAGGAGTTTTTTCTTTTAAAGGAGGTGGACATCACATCAAGGACGTGGCTATCTGTCACATTTTGGAAAACCAAAGATGAAGGACCTGCTTCTGTGGATTCGAAAATTATAAGGACCGATGAGCAAGGGTAGTTTCCTATATTTCAGGACAATGGAGAAGATGTGGCGTGGAAGACCAACATGGAGCCTTAAACATTCATCACAACCAAACTAAAAAGGGGACCAGATGTCAAGGAACGAGAACCATAGTAACCAAGGCTATTATTAGCATAAAATGATGTTAGAATCCTACTTGATTTAGATCTCTGAAAAGCCTAGTTGAAGTTTGTTATATTTAATAGGCAGTTAAAAGTTGAATAGGTGTCAATAGAAGTAGATTTCGAATTCCCCTCATGCTTGAGGAGGAATCTCAATCAGGTAGAAGAGCTCTATAAATAAGAGAAAGAGAAATGTACAAAGGGTTGGAAAATTTATGACAAAACTCTGATATTTGGCTTATGTAATACTCTGTTTTGGTAATACAAGTTTGGCTTTGCTTCTCAGAATTCATGAGGGATTTGATGTTCAAAATGTGTGGTATTGTTCTTTTCCTAATATTTGCAGTGGTATGAATGTTTAATCACTTAGAATTCACTTAAGGTGCTCTAACTTCCTGTATACATTCATAGACTATGTGGTCCTATATGTTCTTAGTATGTTCTGAATGTGTTGAGTGCTGAATAACCTGACTTGTATGTAAGGTTGAAACCATTGTCATACTAAAATGATGTTGACTCCATAAGCCCAATAGATAGATTTTAATTGTGTTTCCACCATTCATATTTTATATCAGTTTCACAAGATTTAGCCATCTTAATCACAATTGAAAAAATCATTAACCCTTTTGAGAGAGCCCTCTGAGGTTGAGGAGGCTAAGCCTCAGCCAAAAGTAGGTTTGAAATAGTTACATGAGGTCTTCCTGGTCTGTAGCCTTCCAGGGCCTAATTTTGAGATAACAGTATGCAAGATGGAATACTAAAGGTCTACACTTTCAGTTTCCCCTGTGTCTGTTATGTTAGCTAACTGAGTTATGTCACACCTTTCTGTCTCTAATTCTGTCTTCTTCAATACCTGGAATTGTGATGATGTATAATCCTCTTGCTTTGGAGTTTTAATTTTGCTCTTGCATTCCCTTGCTTTATGTCCAAACTTGTTACATGCATAACATCTTACATGTTTCATGTTCCTTCTATTGCAATCAATTGCTTTGTGGCCAAACATATTGCAAGCAAAACAATATCCTTTGAAGTACCTAGAATGTGATGATCTTGTCTGACGGTCTTGAACCATTCTACTTCTACATCTGGCTGCAACATGTCCAAGATTATGACATAGATAACATTCAACATTATTCAATGGAGGAAATAATCGTCTATCATTTCCATAGTTAGGAGTAAAGGATTTTCTTTGAGAAATTTCTTTCCTTCGCTGTTAATGAGGTTGTCCTCTCATTTCCTTGTTGAGCATTTCAAAATTCTCATTAGAGTTCCTTGCCTCACCTTGTGAGCTGGATTCACCTTCATAAAAGCCAAGACCAGTTTTGATAGTAGGGGATCTTTGACTACCAAGAATGTCATCCAAAATCTTAGTACTATCTTGAAATTGTAACAGTTTATCCTTTTCTTCTAATTTGCTTTTTAAGATATTTACCTCAACCTGATGTTGTTCTTCCTTTTCCAAATATTGCTTCCTTATGTTTTCTTCAGCTTTTCTTCCTTCTTCCACTTGTTGTCTTAATTCAATCACTTCATGTTCTTGTTCTTCAAGAGCTTCTTCATTCTGCTTCTTTGATTCTTTAAGACCTTATTTTAGAGAGAGGATCATCGATTCAAGTCTTTGAATTGTTATGATTTGATCTTTTACTATATCCTGCAATTTCTCCCTTACTCTGGTTACTGACTCCAATTGTTCTTTTAATCTGGTAACTTCTTCTGGTTCTACATCCTTATTTTCATATGCCATGAGAAGTCTAATGTCTTCATCACTATTAGATGATTCATTACTTTTATCATGGGTATAATAACTTCTATTACCTTCTTCAGACATCTTACCTTTGTTATGAGGGCATCTAGTAGCGTAGTGACCAACTCTACCACATGAAAAACATTTGAAAGGTAGCTTACCTTTGAACCTTCCAGATCCCCATTCAAGATTCTTGACAAAATTTACCTCATCTTCTCCTTCTGAAATATATCTTGATTCATTTGCTGACACTTCGAATGCGGCTTCTCTCATATCTGATGGTCCTCCTTTCCTCATCTCAAAAGCAGTTAAGATTCCGTGAAGCTGCGTCATAGTGATTTTCTGCAGATCCTCCTTTTCTTCTATGGTAGAAACTTTGGAATCAAATTTAGCAGACAGGGATCTTAAAACCTTTTCAAATAAGACAACTTCCTTAAATTCTTCACCCAGATTCCTCATACAATTGACAATCTCATCTATACGCAGGAAGTAATTAGTTATGCTTTCATTACTATGCATTTTAAGATTTTCATACCGTATTCTGAGAGTTTGAAGCTTTTCTCATTTTACCTGTTCATCTCCTTCGTAGTTTAGAATGATTTTGTCCCATATTTATTTGGCTGATTTGAACTGCATGACCTTGACAAATTCTGATTGTGACAAACTTCCCAACAAGATAGTAACTGCTTTGGCATTGAGTTCATATTGCTTTCTCTCTGTTGTATATGTAGGAATCGTTGATGGATATGTGTATCCTCCTTCCATGATTCCCCAAACATCTATTCCAAGTGACTGTAGATATGTTGTGGTTCTTATCTTCCAGTAGACAAAGTTGTTCCCATCAAAGATTGTGGCCTGATGGATGCCTCTCTTTCTTGATTACCCATTCTGATGGATCTTTCCTTCAAGTGATCAAGCTTCTTCTAAAGGACCTGCTCTGATATCAATTGTTGGAAATAATACTGAGAGGTGGGGGTGAATCAGTATTATCAAATCAATATAACTTTTTCATTAAGATTCATATATGCTACTTCAATTAAGGAAAACCACATGTATACGCAACTGTGTGTAGTGCAACAAGCGTATATATAGTAAACTTATGATTTAGTTAGTTGATCCTTAATGAGTGCATCAGAGCATTATTAGCGATATGAACAGTAAATAGGAGCAGTAAAACAGAACAAATCATCACACACATGAACACCATGATATAAGGTGGAAACCTAATGTGGGTGAAAACCACCTGCTGCAATTCGTATCTATATTATTTTAATTAGAAACTTCTTTTTACAATGGTTATGTACTGATGTAGTCTTATACCATTATGCAGGCTTCTACCTGCAGAAGGCTACAACCTTCTCTCATTCTCCAGACTCTCTTGGACGGGAGCTACAACCCCCTTAGCTCTTGTACTAGCTGATGTACTAGTACGTAGGTGTTGGCCTACAAAAGGCTACAACCTTCTCTTTTCTTCTAGGGACCAAGTTTCATAAATTTTCAGACTGGATCCATAAATACACAATAATCACTACTACAATACAATCATCAACTATACCTGCATCATCAATCTTTGAATCACCCAATACTGAATCACTAAAACCCTGTCATCAAAACATAGTTACCAGAACACATACCAGAGCCCAGAAGTCTGCAACAACCACTAGAACCAACAACAACCTAAAACATCAAATCTCATAATGTATACGCTACTTGACTGTGTCAAACCGACGTGTATACGCTCTTTCACCAGAGAGAACCCACATACAGATCTAAAGATAATTACTTATACCTTTGCTACAATTTCCAACTTCAGATATACCCATACAATAAGATATAAACGATAAAACATGCGTCAGTACTCATATCTACTCATGATCATACCATATAATGATAATACATTTTAGTCTTCAAGATCTCAGACCATCAACCTTTATCGACTGCATAGGAGCCTCCTTGATTCAGATTGAGCCAAGCATTTCAAACCCATAACCACTATACTAGATCTCACTCTTCATCAGATATTCACCACACACCCTTACACCCTTGGCCTAATGATATTCTCCTTATATAGGTTTAGGCTTCTCTCAATACCATGGTCCAAAACCATGTAGAACCAATACCTTGGACCCAATACATGGGGGTCAACACTTTAGACCAAATACCACGGACCAATACCAAAATACCATGGACCAAATACCACGGACAAAAACTTAGATTTCTAACATGTACGCGCCTTTCCTTTTGTGAACCTGCTTATGTACGTATACGCGCCTTTTGTTCTTCTCACCCATGTGTATACGCACTTTCATCAAGGTTAACATGCATATATCTCTCTCTTGACCTACTGTACTAAGATCTGTCCTCTGATTGAGTTGCCACCAAGGACAACACCTGTACCATACTTTTGAGTGAGTTTCCATCAAGGACAACACTTGTACCATACTTCTGAGCGAGTTTCCATCAAGGAAAACACATGTATCATAATGCCAATAGACTATTATATACAACAATTCCTAGTCTCTACCTTTGACTACAACACCTTGCATTAAATAACTAGGGTCCTTGAATTATTTACCCTTCCAAATCTTCATTCTTCTTCATTTGGGATTCCATCTCGGTACCAATGTTGACTATGGCCTTATGCAAGCCTTCCAATTAATCAGCTAGGTGTCTCATATCCTTCCTTTTCTCATGAATATTGTCACATTAACACCCTCCAAGACGAGGATATCTAGCCATGGCATGATTGTATCTAGGAATTTCCATAACCCAAGATTCCAAGTATTTCCAAAATTAAGACCACCACCACACAGGAAAAAGAAAACAACGAGAGGATTGGAGCGACAAAGCCTTTTTGAGTAATTGAAAATACCACAACTTAATAATCACTCTAAAATCCAAATAGAAACAAAACACTAAAATTACAAACATATCGATACTTTCAATAGGGAAAATAGGTTCATTACCATCCATAGTTGACATATAATTTTATTCTCTCCCCACATACATGTTTGATTTTATGGACTAGATTTGACAACCATATAATTTATTGTGGTTCTTTAACATTTACTAAAAGCATATTCATCATTAACCATTAACTAGTAGAGTACTAATAGTGTTAATTCCATATGGCTAGAAGTCTTTACTGTAGATAATTGCATTTTAAAAAAAGTTCAACATTTTCACATTGTGTTCACCCCATATCATCATAATCAATTATGTAGAGAGAAAATTAGCAATAAAAATGCAATAGAACAACCATAGGTTTGTCATGATATCTTTGTCATAGGTCTATCATGATATCTTTATCATAGGTATGTCATGATATCTTTATCATAGGTCTGTCATGATATCTTTGTTGCTAGGGCTCAACATATCTCCTTCATATCTCTGTCATAATATTTTCTCATATCGTAGATAAGAAGGCCCAAAGAGGTCATTTTCATACCCAAGAACTGAGGCCCATTAGGCATTGTTACAGCACAATACCGAGGCCCATTAGGGCATTATTACACCACAACGCTGAGGACCAGTATGGTGTTTTTACACCACAAGATTGAGGCCCATTAGGGCGTCATTACACCACAAGAATGAGGCCCATTAAGGTGTTCTTACAACACAATACTAAGGTACAATTTTTCGAACCCATAGGATGGAATGATCATTATATCACTGCCAATTAATTACAGGACCTAGTGTGCATTTATTTGAGGCACTCAAACACTGCCTTTTACCCTATGAAATCCATACAATTTAGAGTATTCTTGAAAAACTTAAATATATATGTGAAAATTAAAAGTATTTAATTGTATTAATGTTACTTATGAGTAAAAAAAATACTCTCGAGGTTGAATCATTCAATTTGGCCTTGGAATGAAGGTCGGGCCTGCATTTTTGTGAACCGAACCAAAATTTCCTTCACTAAAATGCAAATCCGGGCTTCATTTCTTAGCCAATCTAATTGATTCAAATTGCATACTATTCAATTAATAATTAGTGTTCCTAGTGTGTATTTATTTGAGGCACATAATCCCTTCCTTTTACCCTATAAAATCAATCCAATTTGGAGTATTCATGCACAATAGAAATTTAATGAGGATGAGTTATTGTCCACCCAAATTTAATGAGGATGTACTTCATGCTATGTCATAAGGCATGTTCCCAAAAAATTTCAAAGGTCTCTAAGGTCATGTATAAATAGGAAAAGACTTCTAATTTGTAGATTATAACATATTGTATATGTTGTCATATTTGTTTTATACATATATTTTATTTTGCAACATAGATTAGAGGCAACATACCCTTGTTTTCCAAATTTAGCCAATGAAAATTGTTGTACCTTCTAATTGTAAAATTGGTTAGAATATGGTTGGAACATGATTGGATGAATGAAATCCTCCTAGGGTAATATATCACTGGAATTTTTCCCACCATATTGATGGAATGTTTCCCACCATACCTTGCATTAAATAACTAGGTTCCTTGAATTCTTTACCCTTCCAAATCATCGTTCTTCTTCATTTAGGATTCCATATGGGTACTAATGTAGACCATGGCCTTATGCCAACCTTCCAATTGACTAGATGGGTGTCTCATATCCTTCCTTATCTCACGTGTCTTTTCAATATAGCACCCTCTATGAGGAGGATAGCTAGCCATGGCATGATTGTATCTAGGAATTTCCAAAATCCAAGACTCTAAGTATTGCCATAATTAAGACTACCACCACATAGGAAAAATAAAAAAACAAGAGGATTGTAAGGACAAATCCTTTTTGTGTATTTGACAAGACCAATCAACTCAATAATAACTTTAAAGTCCAAATGTAAACAAAAAACTAAAATTACAATTCTATGCATATTTTTAATAGGGAAAAGAGGTTCATTACCATCCATAAGTGACCTGTAATTTTTCCTCTCTCCCCATATACATGCTTAATTTTATCGACCAGATTTGACAACCATATAATTTATTGCATTTTTCAACATTTACTCAAGCATATTCATCATTAACCATTACTGAGTAGAGTAATAACAATGTTAATTTTCTTATGGATATAAGTCATTGTTGTAGATAATTGGATTTTAAAACATTTTCAACATTTTCAAATTACATTCACCCCATATCATCATAAGAAATTATGTAGAGGGAGCAATAGCAATAAAAATGCAGTGGAACAGTCATAGGCCTATCATGATATCTTTGTCATAGGTTTGTCATGATATCTCTATCATAGGTATGTCATGATATCTCTGTCATAGGGCTCAACATATCTCTTTCATATCTCATTCATAATATTTTTTCATATCATAGATAAGAAAGCCCAAAGAGTTCGTTGTCATAATCAAGAACTGAGGCCCATTAGAGCATTGTTAAACCACAATATTGAGGCTAATTAGGGCATTGTTACATCACAATACTGAGGCCCATTAGGGCATTGTTACACCACAAGACTGTGCCCCATTAAGGCATTGTTACACCACAAGACTAAGGCCCATTAGGGTGTTGTCTCACCGCAAGATTGAGGTACAATTTCATGGACCCATAGGATGAAATGATCATCATATCACTGCCAATTAAGTACAATCCCTAGCGTGCATTTATTTGAGGTACACAAACCCTACCTTTTACCCTATCAAATCCATGCAATTTGGAATATTCTTTAAAAATAGAAATAAATGTGAAATTTTAAAAATATTTAACTTTATTAATGTTACTTATGAGTAAAAAAATACTCTCCAAGTTGAATCATTCAATTTTCCCTTGAAATGAAGGTTGGGCATGCATTTTTGTGAAGCGGGAAAAAAATTCCATGCTTCACTAAAATGAACACCCAGGCTTCATTTCTTCGCCACTCTGATTGATTCAAATTGTATACTATTTAATTAATAATTACTAGTCCTGGTGTGCATTTATTTGAGGCACAAAATCCCTACCTTTTACCCTTTAAAATCAATCCGATTTGGAGTATTCATGCACAACAGAAATTAATAAGGATGAGTTATTTCCACCCAAATTTAATAAGGATGTACTTCATGCTATGTCAAAAGGAATGTTCCCCACACATTTCGAAGGTCTCTTAGGTCATGTATAAATAACAAGGGACTACTAATTTGTAAATCGTAACATATTGGTGATGTTCTCATATTTTTTTATACATATTTTTATTTTGCAACATAGAGTAGAGGAAACATACCCTTGTTTTCCATATTTATCCAATGAAAAATGTTGTACATTCTAATTGTAAAACAGGGTAGAAGATGGTTGGAATATGATAAGATAAATGGAATCCTCCTAGGGTAATATATTGGTGGAATATTTCCCACCATATCGACCGAATGTTGCCCACCATACCTTGTATAAAATAACTAGGGTCCTTGAATTATTTACCCTTCCAACTCTTCATTCTTCTTCATTTGGTATTCCATATGGGTACTAGTGTAGACCATGGACTTATGTAAGCCTTTCAAATGACTGGCTATATCTCTCATCTCCTTCCTTATCTCATGAATCTTGTCTCTATAACACCCTCTAGGAGGAGGATAGCTAGCCATGGCATCACTGTAAGGAATTTCAAAAATTCAAGACTCCAAGTATTTCTAGAATTAAAATTACCACCACATACAAAAAAGAAAAAAAACAAGAGGATTGGAGGGGAAAATCCTTTTTGAGTATTTGACAAGACTAATCAACTAAAAAATAACTTTAAAATCCAAATGGGAAAAGAAAACTAAAATTACAAACCTATGCATATTTTCAACAAGGTAAATAGGTTCAATACCATCCATAGGTGACCTATAATTTTTCCTCTCTCCCCACATGGATGTTTAATTTTATGGACTAGATTTGACAACCGTATATGATAGTGCCCAACCCTAACCCATTTATTTATGTAATAAGCCCAATGGGCCGAGTCAGATTCATAGTTAGTTAGAGAGTCAATAAAGCCCACATTAATAATTGTAAGTGGTTGACCCACATTAGAGAAAAGGGACCACAATTAGTTGTAAATAGGTTATAGTTAATAAATAGAGTGGTTAACCCGTGTTATGCAAGGGACCACCAGTAGTTAAGGTTTTGGATGTCATTTAGCTATAGATAGTCTTAGTTAGTAAGGGAAAGATCATCAAGTCTTATCATAATTGAGCTCTACTCTGGTGGAGGTTGCCCCCTCGAAGAGGCATGTGAACATTGAATATGTTTCTAAATAATAAAATACTTTGCAGTTTTTCTCATTTCACGTGATAATTTTGTGTTCAAGGCTATATTTCTTCATATTTATGGTATTTTGGATTTCTCACGGGTCAATGGCATAAAAATATAACTTATGGAAATTTTCAACATTTACTCAAGCATATTCATCACTAACTCTAACCAGTAGAGTACTAACAATGTTAATTTTCTTAGGGATAGAAGTCCCTATTTTAGATAATTGCATTTTAAAACATTTTCACATTGCATTCACCCCATATCATCATAAGAAATTATGTAGAGAGAAAAATAGAAATAATAATGCAGTGGAACAATCATAGATTTGTCATGATAACTCTTTCATAGGTTTTGTCATGGTATCTCTATCATAGGGCTCAACATATCTCCTTCATATATTTGTCATAACATTTTCTCATATCACAAATAAGAAGGCACAAAGAGGTAATTTTCATACCCACGAACTGAGGCCCATTAGGGTGTTATTACACCATAATACTAAGGCCCATCAGTGTGTTGCTACACCACAAGGCTGGGGCCTATTAGGGTGTTGTTACACCACAATATTAATATGAAATTTGGTAGACCCATAGGATAGAATTATCATTATATCACTGCCAATTAATTACAGGTCTTTGTGTGCATATTTGAGGCACAAAAATCCTACCTTTTACTGTATGAAATCCATGAAATTTAGAGTAATATTGAAAAACAAAAATATATATGTGAAAATTAACCTTCCAAATAACCAAACCATTCCATAAATTCATGAGAAATTGAAACCACAACTAATCATTAAATCCACAATATCACAATATGTCATAAACAGAAACATGCATTCATATAATAACTCAAATCGTAAGGAGAAACCGAACCATCCATGATATTATATTACTCTATAATAAAAATGTGTCATGCACTAGAACATAATAATTACACAATCTGGCTCACTACAACATATACATCAAAACAAACATCCACAGTGTGGAACCAACAATATATATGTATATCAATGAATGTTATAACGGGGTTGCATAGAAAACATATGAATGTTATAACCGGTTTGCATAGAAAATATAGACTCAACCACACATTTAGATGAATACGGATAGACAAACACATACAATCATGTAACAAATAAGTGAATAGCCTTTTTCCTTCAGTGGCTGATGACTCTATATATTCTCCCTGAGCAGGCTCCTTGATTCTACCTTCATCTCTCCAACCCATGACATGTCTTGAACATCCCCTTTTATTTGTATTATACCCATGCTATACACAATCTATTCCTTTTTTCATTCCTCAATCCTCCTGTGCAATCTCACACTTCGAAAATTTTCACAAAAAAAAAAATATTTGGGCTCCAATAGGTACCCAACTCAAAAATGGGGCTCATCCTCGAGCCACTCAATCCTCCTTTTATACCCATGGATCTGGTAACCTCTGTCCTTACTAAGTTTGTATTCAATCCTCCAGTACAATATATATAGGGGTGGTCAAGAAGCCTAGTTGCTTTGGAGATCGAAAAATAGCATAAGATGGGAGTGCTACATCCCCCCTCTCCACACCAGCATGCTCAGAAAAAGAACCATTTACACTACTGTTTCTCTGGGGCCGAGTTCTATGTTTTTCCCTGACTCTTTTCCCCTTATTTCTACTACACCTACTCCTTCCTCGGGTGATTGGTGGCTAGATTTCAATCCTCTAACCTTCTCTACAATACCATGAGGGTCACTTTGACAAGGCAGTTCATATTTTTTCATGTAATCACCATGCGCCCTCAAGGTGTTTGCAATTCCATCCACTTTCCAAAGTAGGGTTTTCTCCCCTAATGTCCCTGTGTCATGCCATCATGTAGGGGGATAAGTTGTTGTGCTTCTACTACAACCCTCACAATGGAGGTTGTCTCTACATCGGTCTGCTAAATATACTTTCAAAGCCTTTCCAAAATTGTTTTTATGCTAAACTAACTAGTGATACTATAGCATAATGTGAAAACCATCCTTGTGAGTGTAGGAGGCCCTCCCTTGTTTGGGTTGAGTGATGTAAACTAACCACCCCCTCTAGATGAAATCTCCTTTTCTCATTCTTGCATCCTAGCCTTTTTCAACACAATGTCCTCTTCTATAGTCACGTCACCTTACCCTCGCCAATACTTGGGGACCCTTATCTTGTCATTTCCTTATTACTTTTCATTCCTACTTAAGCTCCCTCTATGTGCCTCATCATATTCCTCGGTCTTTTCACCAACCTTGCACTACTCCTCCCACTTCAAACATGAATGATCCTCCTCTCCTCTAATTCTCTACTTCTCTAAAATTTCCTCCCAACAATTCCTTTGTTCCTTATTCATCGCTTGGGTGGTATTTTATAGCACTTCACACTTTCGGCTCCCTTCTTCTGTATGATTGTGACATTGGTTCAGTCATTATGGATCATAGATCTGAATCACTATCTCTATTTAATCCAAGTGAAATATCCTCCTTTGGATAAACCTAATGAGTTCGTTTACACATGCCACATATTTTGTCCACGTTAGTTTCAATTTAATTTATATTTTTACCTCAGTATTATCTATATTTTGTCCTATCTTCATGATAATCCATTGTTCATCTTGACTACTTGTTTTCTCTCGACAACTTGCCCAACCATTTTCAATCATCTCAACTGAGATTGACATGTGGGGAATGATAATTTGTCTATAATTACTATTAGGTGGTTCTGACCTCCACCTATTTTTTTGAGCTTCCACGTGCTAGATTACACCGCCATTGATGCACCCGAACTACAAGACTATGACTCTCAACTTCCATCTTAAAATTTTCACACGATTTTTCTTCTATGGGATTTCCCTCAACACAACGTGTTATCTATATTTGACATTACCCTTGCACTGGACTACCTCTATATCAAAATTATTTCTTCCAACATGTCAAGGTGGTTTTCTCTATACCTCTCTAATAGTTCAGGTCAATAATCTAGCTAGCCAACTCTACTACCTACTTAATCCTAACCTATGTAGATCAATATTTTTTTATATACATAAAGAGTAACACCCCTTTCAATTAACTCTTACCTGGGTTATGGAAGGTTCCAATTATTGAGAAATCTATTAGTATTTTAACTGTTATGGCTCTCACACTTTGTAACTTTCCAATTACACCAATTGATACAATCTTCTCAGGTTCAAAATTCTTTGTTTCTTTGGCTCTATGGATGATGTAGATAGGTTTTTCTCAGACAATCTTGAAATCTTCAGCTCTATGTTGTTACATTGTCAACATTTTTATTCAAAATATGTTAAATTGTAAAAAAACAAGAACCTGTACTTTTTTTATTCTAAGAAATAATAAAAAAAGTAATTTTCACAATGAAAAGACAAAAATCTTACTTGGGTTAGTTGTCTTCTCACAAGGTGGTGCAACTTCTAATTTTTACTACCTACTTATTAAGTATAACCACTATACTTACCTCCTGAGGCTCATCCCAAGGTTGTTTAAACCTCTTCATTTCCTCAAAAGCGTTGGGGAAAAAGCCATTCCATATGGGGGCTTAAAGTCATCTAAGTCCTATGCATTTGCAACACAAGAAATTAAGAATGACCAATAAATTATATAACAATTATTTTCATGATCTTTACTAACGTTTATTAGAATTATTGCATGTTTTATATCATTGGAATGACACCTTAGTTGTAACTTAATTGAAATTTTATTATGGTATATATGTTCCCTTTGATATCATGTAATGTGATTGTGGTTTCGTTTCATATGTTGTAATATTAGAAATATAACAAAAATATTAAATGTTGCATGAAAAAAAATTAAGTTTTCATTTTAAATGGTTTTTTTTTTTTTTTTTTTTTTTTTTTTTTTTTTTTTTTTTTGCAGTACATGGTTCTTTCAAAAGATTCAATTGATCATGACATTGATCCACATTATGTTGTGTTTGGTTCAAACATTCGAGACGATGATGATGAGGTATATGGAGAGGAAATCGAGGTAGACAATGACGATCATGATGTTGATGATCATGATAGACATGACAATGATGATGAGAAATTTGTTGGTAGTAGCCAGTGAAATTGATCATATAGAGTCCATCATGGATCATTGTTGTTAAATCTTTATGATGCCTCTTTTCATGTTTATTATCATATATATCATTTTCACTTGTAATATTGATTTGTATCATTTTGACTTATATCACTTGGACATGTATTATTTGGGCATGCATTAAGTGTAGCTTGTCACATAGCAACAATTTTGTTTATTAATAATATAAAAATGTTGGTTATAGTTTAAAAAAATTATCTTATTATTTTATTGCAATGTTGTGATGTGGTATATAACTATAAGAAACTTGGAAGATCTTTGCTATGGAAATATCTATGATGTGAATCTAGGCCGACATTATGTGTAGATGGTCACGACCAATAATTTGTTTATCAATAATATAAAAATACTATTGATATTTTAAAAAAATGTTGTTAGTTTGTATGGATGTCCATTGACCTAAAAGAAAATTATGAATGATATGCTATAAAACATTTCAAATGCAATATGAATTACTCTGTAATCATATAACTTATTTAAGAGGCATAATATACTTAACTAATTTAATTGAAATAAAATATATTAAATTAATAAATGGAAGCTATAAAGGAAGCATCATGAGTTGTTAAATGGAAGCAGAATGTGGCTCTAAAATGGAAGTAAAAATCAACATTAAATTGGAAGCCATACTTGGAGTTATTACTGTCTCTAAATAGGAAGCTAAATTGGTTGCTTAACAGGAAGAAAAATTGGATTCTAATAAAGAAGAAAATCCCAATACTAAAAGGAAGAAAACTCTGTAGCTAAAAAAGAAGCAAACCTGGGTGCTAAATAGAAAGAAAACCTTGCAACTAAAAGGACCCAAACCATGAGGCTAACAAAGAAGAAATTCTGGAAGAAATAGTGGAAGCCAAGCTAGAAGCACACCAAAATTAATATTGGAAAAAAAACTTGGAATTATCTAACAAGGAAAAAAAAGGGAGAAATTTTAGTTAGCAAAAAAAGAAGTAATAATGGAAGAAATAATAGCAACCAAACTTGGCATTACCTGAGAAGCAACAATAGAAGCAATTTAGGCAATAAAAAAAGAAGTAACAATGGAAGAAATATAAGAAGGAAAGCTTGGTGTTCCCTAAGAAGCGAAGAAAGAAGCCATTCAATTAGCAAACCAAGAAGTAACAATGGAAGCAATATTAGAAGCAACAAAATACATTATAATGGAAGACATATTGGAAGCTAAATTAGATTCCATAATGGAAGAAAGGCTAGATGTAACAAGGGATTCCATATTAGAAGAAAAACTTGAAGCAACAAACGACATTATAATGGAAGCATAACTTGGCATAAATTAGGAAGCCAAAAAAGAAGTTATTTTCAATGCCATACCAAAAGAAAAACATGAAGCACAATTGGGAGCAAAACTAGAAGTAAAAATGGACATAATAATGGAAGAAACAGTTCATGGTACTAAAATTAATGTTATTTCTAGTGCCCAAGTGTAGATGCATTGTAGTGTTAGGTTCTGAAATTCCAATTGAACCCAATTCGCATGCTCAAATACACTAATTTAGAGTGTTAATCGCATGTTTTGTTGTAGTGTTCACATGGCCCTTTGACTATGGTGTTCTAGTAGGTTTGAAAGGATAAATTGTTCAGATAACTCTTTATCTCTCACTATACCCTCCAACTTCTTCCAAAACTGCGTAGAGAGTTGCTTGTCATTCAAAATATCTAGTTATCGTTGGAACCATATTGCAATAGATTGGAAAGGTTCTTGAGAAAAACAAGGACTAGTTGAAGGTATCTTGTCATGAAATAATTTTTTTCCTTTCTTTGATTCTGTGACTTTAGGAATGTAAGAAGAGGATGTTAGTTTCCTTAAAATATTAATGGCATATTGAAATTAACCCCCCTTGTTGAACAAGATCATACTTGGGTCATGAAGGTTCAACCTTCCTGATGATGGTTTGTTCAAAAGTGCCCTTATTAGCACCTGTCCAAGTGGCTCCTTATGTAACAACATTAATTAGATGATAGACTTATTCTAGTTTTTGTGGCTCTAAATTAATCAAATTGGCCCCTCTCTATCAAATTTCCTCCTCCCATCAAGTAATCAATTCAGGTTAATCCTCTGTTGCATGGGTATTAAGATAATAGTGTTAACACCATGGTCTTTTTGGTAGCAGACAATCCCCGACTAAATGTACCTATTCATCACAATTATAACATATAAATGGACCTCTTCCACTAGTTCTTCCTCCTCTATGCCATATACCTCCCCTTCTACGATTGGTTTCATGCACTCAGAAGCCAGAATGATCCAACCGATCAACCATAACATCCAAAGATCTACACTCGTCAGTACCATGTGTAGGATATCCACATAACTTATAAAATATGGAATTATGAACATTCATATATTTCTACAATATACGACATATTTAAGGCGAATTCCCATGACAATGAAAAATTTCACAGTGTTCACTAAAGGATGTACCTTTTCGATTTGGGAAGGAATTATATTGAGCATGTCCCTAAAATGGACTAGCTCAAGATACTTGCACAACTCCTTCTAAAGACCATGTCTATCAAGAGGAGATTCCTAATGTAACAGTGGAATATCTCGTACCCTACAACCTTGGACACTCTACAACATGATGGCCCTCAGTGTAGCAACTTGTGCACCAAACTTGAGGACAACCAAGTTTTACATAATTCATCTCCTTCAACTTCTCGATCAAAAAAGAAATTTGGTTCAACATATTAGCTGGAGCAGGATCAATAGAAGTAGAGCCTGATTTGAAGTGGCCAAGATATCTCTCCATGGACTCAATTTTCATATCTTTCTCTAGGGTTTCTGCTAAAGTGGTAATATTTTGTTGTGCTAAGGGTATTCACGTTAATGGTAAAAAGACCTGAATGAACCACTATTTTTTATGACCAAGATAGATCGGATGGGTCAATTTCCCTGCAAAATATTTAAATCTTTGCATGCACTCCCATGCAGATTCTACTTCCTTGTTCTTGATATCCTGTAACTTAGCGAAAGCATGATTCTTAGACTGAGGAAGTTTAAATTCTTTAATGAGCACTTATTTCAATATATTCAAAGTCAAAATTTTAAAGGTTTTTATAGAATTGATGTACCATTGAAGGGATATTCCCCTAAATGTAGTCTAGAACTCAACTAACTTAGATTCATCTAGACTTGCTTTGGACCTCCAGATGACCTCACATAGTTACTAGTGTTGTTCAACATATTCATCTCCTCCATCCCTAAACTCCGGGTACTAAGTGACATATCCCACTATATTACCAACCATTAGAGTAGAACTGGGTAAGGCTAAAACAAACCTATTTAGACTAGGTTGCGAAAAAATCATCAAATCCTGAAAAATTCACTTACTAAATTTTAATAAAGCACAAGGGGAAAATATGGAAGAGAACCAACTATGTTTTTATCTTGTACAGTATTGATTTCAGGGGAAGGAACTTCTTCTTGGAATAGTGTATGCATCAGCGTTACTTGGGGGCGGGAGCAAAAGTGGGGAGTGGGAGCAACATTTTCAGAAGCTCCCGGTTTGGGAGCGAATCCCGGAGCATTTTTTATATAATATACATATTTTTATATTTTTTATATTTTGATACATATATGTCAACAAAAACATGTAGAATAATGAATTAGATATAAAAAACATAAGAAAACATAGATTGAACCATATAACAACAATCATCTAGAAGTTATAATCTTCATCAACCACATCCACAAGTTAGTAACATAGTAACATACAACATATTGAGTCTCATGATTAATCAATCTTAAAGTTTCAAGCTTTCAAAATTCAATATATAACATTTATCATCATTGATCACCAAATTTGTACATGTAAGCTAAGTGTAACCATTATAACAAATAATATCTAACATGAAATGAAATGTTATAAAATGAAATGAAATGAAACAACTTTCAACTTTCATGAAGCTTCATAATCATAATTAATTACTAATGAGTTATAATTGCCAACTTCAAACTTAAATTGTCATATATTGTTTAAAAAAATATCATAATAAATATGAAAGAGTCAATAGTTATAAAAACTACTAGAAACTAGAAAAGAGAAGTAAATCTATTATTTATTTCTTATGCTTGGGCCTCTTGCCACCACAAGAAATGTCTAATTTTTTAGTCTTGTTGGAAAATCAGGATCTTTGTCATTAATATCACCCTCTAAGCATTAATATCCAGAGGTATCTTTTTCATTACCTATGTATCTCTATAGGGATCTTTGTCATTAATATCACCCTCTAAGCATTAACATAAGATAGAAAAAGCATAGCATGTCAAGTCAAGATTTTGTTCAAGTGATGCGTACATTTTTAGGAGGGTCATGATAGAGGATTTCAACAACCAATGTCACTAACATCAAGGTACATAGAGGGATTGGTGCTCTTGATTAAATACGAGTTCCATACCCTAATACATGACAAAATTCAATGGAAACATTGCAATCC